>WEIS01025238.1:18843-29961 GCA_013389965.1 Todus mexicanus | reverse complement strand
GCTCCTTATTCCAACTCATTCCTCTTCTTGCAATGAAATCAAGTCCTGCCATATGAGAGACAACACACTAGGATTCGATACCACCCACATTATTAGTGTATAGTATATATGAATGAATATAGCCTCGAAATGATTAAATATTCAAAGTTTTAGTCTGCTTTAGCTTTTGAAGCATGAATGGAAATAACACATTTGTCAGAAAGGCTTTTCTTAAACACTGTGTGAGTTTATTCATTCATCTGTATCAGAGATTTCAAATTTTAGACTTCTGTAATATGGATATTTAGTTGTAAATTCCAAGTACAGAGTGTTTGTAGTAACAACAAATACTTCATATTAAAATGCATGTTCAATCAAACTTCCAGTTTGTTTAAAGACTCCTTAGTTCTTCAGATTTACTGATAAAAATGCTGGTCTGACTTACAAACATAAATGGCACTAAGTTTCTCTAGATCTGTAAGTAATCCATATTTTTGGAACAGCTGAGCTTCACGCGGATATGAGTCACTGTATTTTGAAATACAGAATTCACACAAACTTCAAACGTTCTGATCCTGAGATAGAAACAAGCTCATGAGTTTGTAACACCATAGCGTGTAATGAAGAACTAAGCTCATGGTTTGTAAGGTCAAACGACTGAACTTCACACGAGCCAATTCCACCTTGTGAATTATGTCAGCTTTTTCTCCCATATCTCCATTCCACAGAGAGAAAAGATGGTTTGAGTTATGTCTTAAAGGAACGCAAGCCTTTCGGGCCTTTTGCAACACAGTTGACACAGTGAGTCTGTAAAATCTAGCTTAGCTGCAGAGGTATCACCCATATTCAGTGTTGCAGATCTTTTCTGTAACAGCTGTAACATGACATTTTCCTGCTCTCTACAAGTAAAGGCAAAAATTCGTCCCAAGAGGCAAAGGCTACAGAGCTGGGAGTGGGGCAGCTTTTCCAAGCTAGCACACGCTGTACAGCTCGCAAGCTAATGCAATTGCTCAGGAAGACATGACACGCTGAGATGACATCACATCTAGCGTGGCCTCAGGCCTGAGGACAAAGGCTGAATGTTTACGGCCAACCCTGATACAATTACAATTCATAGGATCATCACTTCCGCAGAGCCTTTGTATTAACACCAGCACAGATCAGGAGCTTTGTCAACACAAACGCTTCTGTAGCTTCTCTAATGGAATGCAGCAAAAGAATTTAGCCTACTAATAAACAGCCAAAATACAAAGAGAACAGAACCCTGCACTCCTGCCACCGCAACCATTTCCAAACCTATCAAATGATTTAGGGAAACCACAGCATATTAGAATACACACAGGATCTCACTGTTTAGACATTCCATCACATCCTCCATAAGAGGGTCCATTTGTATTTTACTAACAAATGTGCTTACTAAAAAAAATAAAGAATGCAAAAATCAAATCCCAAAAGTGGCAGAAGATAGCAGGAACACAAAGAAAGCTTTTCCTGGGTAGAGATCTGTTGCCTAAGTATATCCTACCTAAGCTTTCTCATCCTTAACAATACAGCTGTTTTACTTGCAATGTTATATAATCTTTAGCTGGTTCTGTAAAGCTACGGCGACACAATTTTGATTCTAGGAAGAGATTTTTAAATGAGCTATTTCTAAATTACAACAATACTGTTGAAATTGTGAAGTTGCTAAATTAAAACAACACATCTTGCTCACAGTGCTAAGATTAGAACAACCTGTACCCACAGCCTGCCGGGAGGTAACGGAGTAACCACATCTCCTCGTACACAAGGGAGCCATTTTATCACCACCAAATGGTAGGAAAACACATTCAAACACACGTCTTCAGTATTATGATTTAAATTAGCAATTACATGCTGAAAGTTCATCATTTTCTTTAATTTTCAGATCATCTTAGATTCAAAAAGAGGTTTTTCCTTCTTTCAAAACTCCTTAGCATACTCGCTGAACAGAATTCAAACTATGTTCTTTTATGTTTCTAAGCTTTTGTACAACCTCCATCATTGCCAGACCCCAGCTCTGCTCTTTTTACACCAGCTGCAACTAAAACTGCGCTGATTTTCATACCAGCAATTTTAACTTTCATCTTCTCAGTCCCAAAATTCTTTGTCTGCCCCCTTTTACTTCCAAACAACAGAACATCAAACTCTCAGACCTTTTAAACAGCTTAATTGCTTTGAGCAGGTTAGGAAGAGACCATTCTAGCTCACACAAATCTCAGTAATGCAGTAAGTAAATCCTAATGTCACAAGACACTTCCGAGGGCTAATACAGATTTTCAAGGTGAACACATTTGCAGCTATAAACACACATCAAGCAGCTGATCTCGTATCATAGATGGCTTTTCCTCAGCAGACACCTTGATGCCACCAGGTCTGCTCATTTGAATTAAATAGTAGAATTAGACCTGGGGTTTGTTGTTGTTGGTTTGGTTTTGCTTTTTAAATCAAGTCCCACTAATCTGGGACCGTATACGAATCCCACAAGAAAATAAAAAAAATACTGAGTAATAAACTACATTTGGCTACAATTAAGTGAATATTATTTGAAATTGTCAATCACTCACTACTCTTGTGTTTTTCACCTGTGTCAACTTGCCTTTAAGGGGGGAAACCCCCCAGAATTAATATCAATGAAAATATCAGGAATTAAGATATTCTTAAAGCTGAAGTTTAGCTTGATGATAAGACACTAGTACTCACAGCTTCTTAAATGAGTATTAGCTATGACTACACTGCTGACAGACTACTTCCCACTATTAGGGGCCAAATTTTCCAAAGGCAGATTAAGATGCAAGTGAGTATTTTCTACCATTATGTTCCTGAGTGCCTGCAAAACCTGCAGGCTAAGAATCTTTCAAAGTCAGCAGATTGTCATCTGCCCTCCTATCCTGTTCTTCATAATAATAATAATAATAAAAAAAAGAAAGAATCATGAAGAGTCACTTTCAGCTCAGGTTTTTTTAAAGATCATTGGAATTAACCTAAATAAGATCTCCCAGAAACCTCAAGTTACTAAAACCCCCAAAATTTGTTTTCAAGCATCTACACGCTGCCAGTTGCCCTGTTGTAGTTACTGAACATATTACAATATTTAGTTTCCAAGTTCAAGTAAAAATTTGCACTTTTACATATGAAAAAGTATTGTCATTTCTTTAAGAATTTAACAGCGCAGTGATTCAGAGTTCTGAAAAGTACATGCAATGAGGGGGGTTGAAAATAAAAATTGAAAATAAAATAAAAACCAAACATCATAGTTCTTACACTTTGTACAGTTAAGTTCTTTCAGTCAAGTTTTTACAGCTATTCTTCAAAATATTTTACCTTCACAAAATGTCCATTCTGATATCTGAAACTGTACATTGATACCCTTGGAAAAATAAGTTTCAGATTCTCTTAGAAGTTGCCACAACCTCCTCCACTCCCCTTACCAAACAAAAGGTGGCAGGCTACTTGCCGTCCAGTATAACATAACCACACAGAATTAAAATAAGAACTTGGAGCATAAAAGCAAAGAATGCACTTTTCTGATAAAACCACAAGGATTGATATTCACTGGAAAGCAACATTTTATTCTGCAGGTCATCTTCATAATGCAGCATGCCATCTATTCACCCAAATTCACAAGACAGAGACTTTTAACACTTTTGTATGGACCCAACTTAAAGCCCACCAAGCGTTAATGTGCCACTGCTCAAACAGAACTCTGAAGTAAACACAAAGCATGATGGAGCTCACTGCCCAGCAAGTGACAGTAGCCTGTAGCATGTAGCCTGAGAATGAAAACTGGTTTTGAGGGTCAACCCAGTCAAGTGAGATAAGGAATGTTCCTTTGCCAATACTATTAACAGCAACAGATAAAGTTTTGTCTCACCTACAGTGTAAAATCGATCAAAGAACACAGCATTGCTGAAGACTAAGTGACTTGTGTATCAGGAAGAACGTTGTAGAGCCAAGACTAGAATCCAGATTTTTACCACAGGACCTCAGAGCAGTCGAATCCACCCACCTTGCTCCTCACACTCAAAAATCCCACTGTGTGCTTGTACTCTCGTCTTGACAGATGTCAGAGGATGGTTGTTTTAGAGCCCTCAGCCACCAGGGGTTCTCTTCTTTAATGCATGCATTATACATGCATTCCAGCTGGCAATGGTTTATCTAATGAGCAGCTACACATACGCGCTAAAGAGAAAGGTATTCTGACATTTCCTTCTCCAATACTCTTTCTTTATCAGTAGCACAGTGGTTTATGTGCCCAAATTCCTGAAGGAAGCCTAGTTACTTGAAACAAATTACCAACTCATTTTAATCGTCCCAGTTAGTAACTATATACTTCTGCAACTATACAGACCATTCAGAAAAGGTACCATCAACACCAGTGTCACCAAGCCAGAGTGGCAAGAAATGGCTTTTAATATGGTTAGAACTGAAGAAGGGGTTATAACTTAAGTCATGGAGAGAGTAACATGTTGTAAGTTGAAAAACACATTTCCTAGCTGCTCCTGCCTTTATCACTTAGATACTCCACGACATTCAAAGTATGATTTCACTTTTGCTGTCACCCAAACCCCCAGGTTTCCCCTTCCTTCTCTTTACCTTCAGGAATGGATGCCTTTCCAGCGTTCACATCACTCAACCCCTGCACAGTGCCCTTTCCCCCTCTCCGAGAACACCTTTTCTCTTTGCCACCTTTCCCTTTATGAATTTCTTGTCCTCCAGACACATGTGCAGATACAAGGATTGTTCATTTTCAGCCCTTGCTAACAGAGGTCCTGCTGCTCTACTGCTCTTACATCCGAGTAGCACTCCAGCCACCACCTGCCAGGTACTTTGGTGCTCCTCTCACAGCTACACATCCACAGCTGCCCTGGCCGCTCTTCAGTCACCCAGCCTCCAGATTACAGCCATTCAGATGGAACTTTGTGTCCCCACACACACACACACAAAATTTCAGTACTACAGAGCTCAGCCAATGTTTAGCATTAATAAGTTAAATACCACACTCTCACCACAGTTATTTCTTACTTCAAAACTTCAAGGAAGCCTGTGGTATCTTGGACACAACTGCACAGGAACACTTCAATTTTTCTTTAATGCCACCATTCAAGTTCTGACAGTTTATTCTACCTTTCTGAACACACACTGGAGAAGCTATTGCAGATCTGCAACTGTATTGAACTCTCTCTCAGAGGGTCTAAAAAATTAGAGATCTGGGAGAAAGGAGAACACAGTCCAAACTACATTTCAAGAAATGCTCTACAATACTTAATACACTAGCGTGTCTTGTACGCATGAGATAAAAGAAACAAAGTCTGCAAGGTGTTTTATTTCAACACCACACTTAAAGATTACATCTGGAAGCAAGAAACCAGCAATACATACACTAACCGGTGTGCTTGTTCCCAGCAAAGATAACTGAGAACTGCTCTGATCACATTAGCTTCAACTGCTCTGAACACAGGCAGGCTGATATGAGATGTAAGTGTTAAATAGCCCCTCCTTACTATACTCAGTCATTTCATTTGCCAGTTGTCTTCTATGAGCTGGTGATAGGTCATTTTCACTTCTCCTACAGAGCTGGCAGCTGAAGAAATATGGTGGAATATTTACTAAATCAAACTATCATGCCTCCTAAAAATAGTATATTACCATTCGTAGTCTAAAAAAAAAATAAAATAAATCAACTTCAGCCAGGAATTCAGGGTTTTACAACCTTTCAAAAATACACAAAGGCAAACAACCTCACAGTTAAGAGCAGAAGTCCACACTGGGGCCTAACTACAATAATAGTTATTTCTGCGAATCAGCTTCTACAAACATTTGTTCCTATCCTGAAGTTTTGCCCCTTCTCATTTTTAAATAATATTATTTAGAGAACTCTGTCCATCCAACCTTCCTTCCAAAGGAATCTGATTTACCTTTGGCTGTCACTGTAACAACCCAGACATTTAGGTAGGCCCAGCACACTGATGCTGGCTTGGGTACTGCACGCAGAAGCGATGGATCCCAAGTGCTGCTGAGGTCTCAGGCAGCGCTTGGCAAGCAGTGCTCTGTCAGCAGTGCTGGCTTCAGCAGTCTCCCAGTACTCACTCATTCCGATGCCCTTGTTGTGACAGTACAGCTGTTTGTGCAGCCACGCAGCGAACCCGACTGGGAAGTGATCCAGAAAAGCAATAACCCAGTACAGACCTTATACACTCCAGGTCCTTAATCCTGCAAACTCAATTTTGGCCATCTCAGAAGGCACACAGCCTTTGCTGGTCTGCAAGCAACAGCAGCATTACAGAGTGCACAGGGGACAATCAGACTTTATTCTTCCTAGCAATCCTAACTTAATTCATGCTGAGCATAGCAACACGTCACCAATACACAATCTCCCCCGGTGCAACACAGAAAAAATACCTGCAGATCCATTCTAGTATGACTAAGTTAAAGTTACTCTTCTTTTGGGAGCACACTTAATGAACTCCATCAGTAACTTCTGATTTTACAGAGATCCATTGCTGACAGACTGCCACGATGAATTTGGAAATGCAACCTTATTTTCCAGAATAGAATACACTTACATTATCAATGACATGAGAAAAAATAAGGCAGTAAATAGTTTTGACAGAAAAACCAAAATCTTAGCGCCTCCACCGCCCAAAACCAACCAACCAAACAAAAAGGAATAGCAGTACCTACATACTCTCCCTCCCTGGAACGTAAGCAAGGTCTCTGGTAAGGTTAACTACCAGCATCACACTCTCGACACAAAGTAAATATCATTGGCAACACAAATTAAAAGCAACCAGCACATCCCATGAAACGCCTGTTACAAAGTTACTCTACCTGGGTCACTTAAGAATTAGTGACTACACAGAAATGTAACAAAATCATCAAGTATCTTTCAGTCTTTCACAAAACCCTCCTGAACAGTTAACATGAGGAAGCAGACTGAGTAAGAACAACACAATTTTTTAATAAAACTTCTTTGAATTATACGACAGCTCCAGTCCTGAAATTATTGTACCATTAACTCGAGTAACCCATTTGAATTAAGTACAATTTCCTGTACATTAACACCTCAACATAAGCCAGTATTTCTATCTGAGGCCCATTACTGTGGCTCTCTCGGATATATCTCAAATTCTAGTCAGGAAAGTACACATTATCACGATAAAGCTATGTATGCTTTTGTTTAGTCCCAGTACCCACATGCTACAAGACAAAGTCCTCAACCTCACTACAGAATGTCTAGTGATCGAAAAATAAAAGTAATTAAAAATCTCTGGCTTGAATTGAATGCCACATTCTTTACGTGGCTAGTTCTGATTTACAAATACATAACCTTTTTAAGAGGTTATCAGCTGTCTAGGCATTAGCTCAGAGAGCGTTTAATATTAAGTTCTTACACCTTTGAAAACCATCCTACGGTTGTAATACACTCAACTTTCCGTATAAACTTGTCAAAAGCTTCATAGGTAATATCTTCATCCATTACCATTAGGAAGGGAAAAAAAATGCAATTGATGGGAGAAGACTTACTCTGTAGACAGCAACCTTTTCAAGCCTTTCACAGCAGCTTCTAACTCAGATTTAGCAGCAGGGTATTCCTCAGTGAAAGCAGAAGATACTTCTTTCCAGCAGAGAAGCAAGAGTCTACTGGAGTCAGCCTTATTACCTGAATTAATTGCCGATGAATGGAGAGTATCACCACACACCAGAGTTGAGCATCAGGGGCAAAATTTGTTCCCACTCACAACTGGCACAAATCCCGTTCTACCTGCAAGTGCTACTTGAGGACAAAGAATTTCAGGAATAGTTTTGTGTATGCGTGGAGAGGTACTAATATCCAGTTTCTCTCTGAAGAGATTACATAAAAAATATGAGATGTTTTGCAGCAGCCCAAATAAGTCCCTTTTCTCACAATAACAAGGAAAAGATAGAGTAACTCCAACACACCCTTTGGAACACTATGACCCAAGTCTGATAAGGTACCAAACTGAAGCTAGAGATTACACTGAAAGACACTCACCTAAAGTCAGGATCAATAAATGCACTCCTCTGAGCAGGGCCACTGCTTTGATATTGTTTCAAAAAACATGCAGAATAAGACCAGGATAAAGACATCTACTTTGTAAAGGATACTGGCTTATTTAACTCCATTAATCGGAATGCGGCTGTTAAATGAAAAGGAAACCTGAGAAAAACAGCAACAAAACTCCAGAATGGAGACACTACTGTTGGCATAACAAAAGGGGAACGTGAAGGTACACAGCCTGAACAAGTTCTCAGCAATAAACAGCAATGTCTCAGGCATGACTCCACCCTCAAGTGCCTCTTTTAAAATCATCTGATTAACCATTTAAGTTCCAGTATGGGTCACTACCAGAAATCATGAAGGACAGACTTGAACAAGGTTTGCCTGTGACCTTATGAAACAGAAGAGCTATCAAGTTACATGAGTCTTTCTTGAATTTCAAGCATTGCTCAGTATCACAGGTAGACTATTCCTAGGATGCTACAGCAAGCTATTAACTTTGACAGTTCTACAAACTCACACTGTAGACAACCAGAAAATCACCTCAGTGAGAAATTCCAGGGCAGACTTATCACCAAACTGTGGAATCAAGCCTAGAAAACTTGTGGAGATACATAAAGTTCCTAAGCAGATATTCTCCCTCACCTCTCCAGGAGAACGCTTCCTCATTTCTCCCTTTTCTCTCTAGACTGGGGAAAAGATCTGTTGTGAAGATCAGAGCAACTTAGCGATCAGGTTTCTTTTCAGATATAGTGCAGAAGCTACTGAAGCTTCCTTCCTACCAGATTTTTCTCCATGCAGTAACTTCCACATCTGCTAGACAGCTAACTAGCAACTGCTAGACAGCTTTCATTTTAGGTAAAATATTGAAGTACCCAAACAGAACCACAGAGAAAAAAGTGATTACTGAGCTGTGTGTGTTTACTCTTCCCTTAGCAGGACTCTTGAGCACCCAGACACACGATGTACTGTAAGTTTTTGTTGAGTAAGGAAAATATCCTGGCTTGAGCAGTGTTGTAGAGGTTAAACTGGTTGGAAGCAGCAAACAGCTAAAGTTACATATTTGCACTGCAAATCCAGAGCACTAAGATAGCAGCTTCTGACACAGGTGAGTCTCTGCAAGAAAATATGTTTATCAACAACTTTATAGCCTCACCAGCTTTTGCATGCCACAATCACCAGTTGAAGCTCTAGCTCCCACAGTGCCTGCAGATCCACTGAAGCACAGCAAACAAGACCTACACTTTTCTAGGTTACAGCACCTACAGAAACCAAACTGGAGGCTATTAGGAGTTAGAGTAAAAAGATTCAGTTCAACGGGTGGAAATAAATCACTTTTGTCACACTTAAAACTCTTAAGTCTTGTGTCAAACAACTAGGACAGAAGACTAGAGGTCAGGTTTCTCATTTTGGCCCTGCCATCTGCTGCCCGCTTCTTTCAAGAGAGCCACCTCCATATCTCAGGTTGCTCTCTCCCACTTATTTTTAACAGCTAAGGAAAATAGCTACCTAACTCAAACGGCCAGAAATTAGTCAACATTGGAAGGCACCAAGCTGCTCGCGAGCTGTGAAACTGAAGTTTCAAGAAGCTCAGACACAGCTTTTTTTCAAAGCAGTAGTCTCTGCTCTAAGGTCTGAAGCAGCTCTTCTCCTGTTCTTTTTGCAAGTGCATGTGCCACAACTCTAATGACATGCAAAAGACCTCTTGACCTTGAAGGCAAGTGGCTATTATAGCAGACTGCAGACACTGTTTCCTCATTAATACAGGAAAATGCCATGAGCGACCTAAGCCTGTTTCTTGCTTGCTCAGACACACCTCAACTGAAGGCCTGCAAGTAAGCAGGTATATTTCTTGGCAAGTTAAGAAAGAATTACTATCAAAAATAGCTATGACAAAGATGGCCTCAGAAGCAGCTATATACCACAGCACAAATCCAAGGCACCAAAAACTTCAGGCTTTACTACTGGCTTTCCTGTTAGCTGTGATTTGGCAAAGAAGAAATAACCCATCAAATTCAACTGGCAACTGAGGGTGCACAACCATCGAACCTTTTATTTCACTCTTTAGAGAGATACTTATGAAACAGATCATGTTGTGTAAAACAAAACAGCCAAACTTCTCAGCAATAAAACACTACCAAATGAAAAAAATAAAATATATGTCACCCAATCCATCATCTGAGAGGTCACAGATGAAAACAAAAAACACCAAAGTGCCTTGTCTATTTTACCACAGAAAGCCTCTGCTGTCTTAGAAGTGTCTGGTAAATCAAACACCTGTCCCATGGCCACAAAACCAACCTCTCATGACAATTACCTGTGAAACCTGGAAGATCCTCTTAACAAATCTCCTTTAATGTAATAAAGTTTCTTCCAGGCAAGTATGGATCTGATCAAGATGGTTAGATTTGCTGGTATGCATGCACATTCTCATCTTTCAGTACTCAGAAGCACACGTGTAAGTGTAAATGTTTATCTCCACACTATCTGTTGGAAACTCATCCTTTTACAGGCAAAAAACAAAAAGCTCTAGAGCTTATTTTCCTCAAACCCAAACATACTGAACCCGATTTTACCCCGTCAAAAATTTTCAATGCTCTACTCTTAAGCTGAATCTTGATAAGATTTTAAACTCACTTATAACTACATCTAGCCCAATGAACATGAACCTCCAACACTCTCTCCTGTACATGAGTCAGACACCAACACATTCAACTCCTTTGGCGAGTTTAGGCCCTACACTTTTAACGATGCAGGGGGGTTTTACCATGGCACGCAATACTGCACATTTTATTCTGCTCCCCTCTCCATTTAAAACAAACAAACCCCCGCTAACTTAGTGGGGAGGGAGAGCCACGACCATACAGAAACGAGAAATCCCCAAACCCCCACAGGCAGCAGTGCCTCAGATTCGGCAGCGCTGCTCACACCCGCTTCACAACTTTAAATGTCTCCATTCCGACAAAACAGGAGACCAGGGGCACTGTTTTACGCCTCCAGGACGGCAAGAGCGAGAAGCTCCCTCGCTGCTCGCAGCGCCGCGGCCCCCGGGCTGCCCCGCACGGCCTGGCCCGGCCCCCCGCGGCCCGCCGAGCGCC
>WEIS01025238.1:0-18405 GCA_013389965.1 Todus mexicanus | reverse complement strand
TGCCCGGCACTGCCCGACACTGCCCTGCCCTTCCCGCTGCCCTGCCCTGCCCTCCCCTGCTCGGCTCTGCCCCTGCCCGACACTGCCCGGCACTGCCCCTGCCCTGCCCGCTGCCCTGGCAGGCTCTGCCCTGCCCAGCCCTGCCCTGCCCTGCCCTGCCCAGCCCGTCTGCTCACCCTGCTCCTCCTCAGCCTGAGGAAGGGCAGGCGATCGTCCGCCCTTCCTCAGCGCTCTGATTCTGCTGCGAAAAGCTGCAGCTCGGGTTTGTTTGCAGCTGTCATCCCCGAGTCCTGCCTGTCCTGCCGTGCTCCTAGAGGCCAGCCAACGTACACCAGGGATTCCTGTCCCGGCGTTTCCGATGGATCGATACAAATTAAAACCTGGCGTCGATCATTGCAGGCTGGAAGGCAGAAATAGACGGCAAGAAAAATTGTTAAATGTCACGTTCAAGTTCCTCTGTGATTGTCCCTACGATATTTTACCCCCAGAAAAAGCACCATGAAGCATGGAAGCAAAGTGAATATTCACTGCATTCAGGAATCAAGGGATGCTGCCTCTCATTCTATCACTTCCTGACCCTGGAAAAATCATCTCTACACCTTCATTTTCCCCATTCCATCTTGGTTTTCTCTGCCCACAGCTGACAGCTCTTTGAGAGCCCGGATCAGCTCTCACGTGGCCTAAAGACATTACCCTGATACAAGGAACATCATTGCAGAGCATCGTCCTTGTTTCCCAACATGCTTTTAATTAAAAAACATGCATGCACACAAACCTGGAATGGGGAATTGCCTTTTATAAAAAATATCAATGAAAAAACCAATATCTTTAATTCTAGAGAAACTGGCAGCACTTCACAAACCACAAGCTGAATCTTGTCAAGCAATGAGGACTCTAATCTTGATCCAGACAAACAGCTTTGTACATGCCCAGCTCCAAGCATATGGAAGTCTTACTGGTTTGTGGGCTTGAAATGTCCCATCCTTTCAGCAAAGAAAGCTGCAAAGAACACACTTTGCTACAAAAGAAGCCAAGAAGGATTGACACTCATGAAATATTATGAATAAAAGATACCAGAAAGTTCACAGAGTTGAAAGAGCTGGGTTTTTTCAGGTATTAAGTGAAAGATTCCTACTACAGAGTGTGTGCGACTCAGCTTTCCTAGAAGGGCTGCACTGTGTGTTGGCTCAGACTGCCTTCACTTTGCAGGCCACACAGATTGGATGTGGGCATTGTCTGTCAATGCATCAACACGCAGGGTGAAGACCTTTGAGAGGTAAGGGAAGATTTAAGCATAAGGACAAATTAGCTACAAATAAACCACAGAAAATTATTACTATACCTACTAGAAATGGAGGGCCTGGCAAAGCCTTTCTATGGGAACACCGGAGACAAAACTGAATAAATCAGAGTTTGTCAGGTGTTGCATGACATGATGCATGAAACAGCAGAGAGTGAGTTTGGTGACTCAGCCCTCCTTCCCTCACGCGATAGGATTTTGGCCTGGAACACCTCACTGCAGCAGATAGGTGGGTAGGCTTAGCAAGTTCAAACCGCACCTTTTGTCATACTGCCTCTGTCACCACCTCTGGTCCTTCCATTCCATCCTCCTTGTCTCTTCATCTGCCTTCCCTCTCCTCTGCCCCTCTGTTGACAGTGACACCCCTTTTCTTTACTTTTTTTGCCAGCTGCGCAGCTGAGAGGTGCGTGTGTGCCGGCTGGGGGGATGCCTCGGCTGCACTAGGCTGGCAAGCTGCTGGAAGGCACAAGAACCTCTCTCCTACACCCAAGGATCCAAACATCACGGTATCTCCTGACCATCTGTCAGGCCAAAGGAAATACTTCATGTGACAAGTGTGTCCTGCAAGCTGTATATTAAGTTTGGTCCAGAACTTTCCCCAGCTCCTTCAGTCTACCTGCTTGCTCCAGGCTTCAAGAAGCAACATGCAGCTGCACAGCCACCACTCCTCTAAATTCCACAGCACTTCTCTGTGTTTAGTAGGCATTGTGCAAGCTGCGACGTCACCTGTGAATTCATTTCTCTGATAAGACCTGGAGAACACACTGGGGCTGCCTCACTCTCTGGAATACAGAGGCTGCTTCAGAGGTGCAGAGTTGTTCATCACGTCTGACTCATTCCTGTTTCTTCCTCTGGGGACTTGCCATGGAGCTTTGACATGAATCTCAGCCCCTGAATGTACATCTTCAGCATCATGGGAACCTCTCTCTATCCATCATACAGCTAGATTTCCTCTTCCAGGGATCTGAACTTGGACCAAACCACTTTGATATGAAGATAACATAACTTCATAACCTTTGTTTCTTCCCCCCCCTTTCATTTAAACATAACAAGTTTTCTAACAGTCCTCAACAAAAGTTCTCGGAAAAACCCCAGCAGATTCCTCATTGCTTTCTTGGGTAGACCTGGCAAGAAAAAAGGAGACAAACAGTTTAGACCAAAATTTTCTTTCCTGTTAGTATTTACTGCCAGTCCTGTCTCCAACACATCAGCCAGGCGTGTCTCTGGTGAGACAGAAAGCTGGCAGCAAGGGCCGAGGGGAAGGGAAGGAAAGATGAGGTCAGGACGAACCACTAAGGAGCAAGATGTAGGGTGCATAGGCTTGAACTAAAGCAACGGTTGTTTGGGGCTTAATGAAAGGATGTTCCAGAGCACAGATGAATTTTTGTATTAGTCCTTTTCTTCCTATGAATGCCTTTTGCAGGCCTGCTGTATTTCCAGCTTTACCCCCAGTGAAGCTCCTGTATGTTCAGTTGAGTGTTTGTGCCTAGAGGAGCTTTGGTTTGTTTCTCAGAGAATAGTTTATGGGTTTGGTTTTTGACCTCACTTCTCTCATTTACAGCCCAGCCCTTAGAAAGGGTCTTTCTGTTCAATTCTGATGTCACTCTCCTGAGAGGAATGGCAGGCACCAGGGAAGGAACTGCTGTTTTACAAATAAGGAAGGCCCAGATCTTTTGTAACCCTGAACCTCAGGAGAAGGAAAAAGAAATGGATAAAGTTAATGAGATGGAAGGAAGCATAAATTGGTTTTAGTGATGGATGATGCAGTTTGATATTAGCTGATCTAGGAGTACAACAGACACTTTTTCATTGGTAGCAGCAGAATCTGAGACTAGAAAAGACAAATAATGCTTGATATCCATAATGGGAAGGCTAAGGCAGGAACCTCACTGGAAGCCTTGAGCAAAGGCAGATATATTCAAGAGAATCCTACTTTTCCAAGATACAACCCAAGCTGCCTTGCTCACCAGAGCCAGGCTTTCCATCAACTTCCAAGCTCACAGCATCAAAGTCGTTGCTTCAGTAATAAAGTCACTTTCAAAGCATTTTAGAAAAAAACATAAGTCATGCATAAAAGCTGGTGAGATGGCTGGACAACGCAGTTCCAAGCAGCATGGAATGTAGTGGACATGGGATTACTTAGTCCCTCAAATACCTATTTCATATGAAAAGGCTTTAACAGTTAAGGAACGGCGTTTCAAAAACCAACCCATCCTACAGCAGCTTTGGACAGATAGTGATATCATTGCCCAGTGTTCAGAGATAGAGGTCAAGGAGGTGTCCACAGGCACTCAAATACCATGGCCACGAGTTTAACTCTGAAAAAATAAAGCAAATAATAGCATGGTTTTAACCAGGGTGGTCAGAGAGCAGTTTTCAGTTACAATTCCTTTGAGGCCATCCCTGTGGCTGTCAGCAACTGTGTCGAAAAGGTCCCTTCTTCAGGGTGTTTTTGCTCCATCACTGAAGAGTGACTGTAATCCCTTACAGGAAACAGTAAGAACCATGTGGTGAAGGTTTCATTACTGTTTGTGGATTTGTAGTTCTGAGCATGTCTATATATATTACTGAAGAGCGTATGTTTCAGAACAGTCAAAACAAGAACACTGTCTGCAAAGCAAGGTTAGCGATGCTTTTGTTTCATAGGAAAGTTGTGGGAGTTCATTTATTAGCAGAAAGATGCCAGAGGAAAGTAAAGCCGTGTAATCAGAGCCCCACAATGCTGCAGATGGGGATTAGAATCCACCATACAAACACATCAGAAACCAAACCCCTTGCGCATACTTTAGAATGCACAGAGAGGGAATACACCTAGTGGTCTCCTTTATGTCTCACATAGTTTCTTAAAAACAGATGAAAAGCACATCTATAAAAGCAATACGGAGCCACGCAGCCACATCTGAGGCATGCTAGAGATGAAAGGAAAACATGGTATCATTTTTCCAAAGCTAGCTGGGTAAGGGAAGAGGCGGCTGCATGGAACACTGTTCAGAGCACATTAAAACACCTGCTCTGCACTCTCTAGGACTTGCAGTCCTTCCTGGGATCCACACAGAGTCATAAGCCTGCTAGGGCTCTGTGAGCTTATCTTCTCCTGCCATCACAGAAGCTTAGAAGGGATGTACAGGAGTGGAGGTCAGATGCCAGGCACAGTCTTGCTAAATACATTTCTGCTTGGAGGGGGAGGCAGGGAAACAGTCAGATCCCGAGGTCAAATACTCACTGTGCTGAGGCTCAGTCTCAATAACAGCTGAATGTGCAGCTCCTTCCTCCTCCTTCTTTGTTATTATTTTGACAGGCAGTGAAATAGTTCACTTAGTCTATATTTAAAACATCAGCACAGGGCATCTGAGTTGGCAGGCCCCGAGATGAACAGGGCAGGTTAGTGTTATAGTTTCAGATTCTGCAAGCACAGCCAGACATCACCACCTCTCTTAGCCTGGAAAACACAAATGGAATGCTTCTCAGCAACCATACCACCCAGGGCTGCTCAGTTACTCTTATCACCTATTGTAGGTAAGTTTAGATTTGGGGGAACAAAGTGGTGCCTTTGACAGTTCCTGTTCAAACCCTCAACAGAATGTCTATAGTGTCGCACAAACACTACCCCTACCAGTATCACCCAGGATGCAGCCTCGTTTTATCTCTGGGGAAAGTCAGAGAGCTTCTGGGAGGTAGTGTTATTGCAGAACTGGATGTACAGACAGTCTTAGAACCCGATCATGGTCTAGCACTGCAGTAACTCAGTCAGTTTCATTTCTGACCCAGACTTGGAAAAGGCTTTATCAAAATCATACAGTGAGCTGGTGTCAGTGCAGGGATTTGTCCTGCTTATGCTGTTTGTGAACAGAGCCTGTCTGTCCGAGAAGAGGAAAGACACCTTGAGCCTGGGGCCAGCTCTACAGCAGCCCTGTTCCCAGCCTTGCTGTAGACTGAAACGGGCACAACTCCAATGTGTCTAGCCATGTCCCACCCTACCCTAACTCCCTCCTTGCTCAAAAGGAGTAGGCAAAGTGCCACTGAAGCCGTCAGAGCCCATACGTTGGGTGTTCTCCATCTCTCTGTGTTGAGGATGCTCACAAGGGACGTGAAGCAGAAGGTTGGAAGGAGGCTCAGGGCACGCAGGCCCTGGAAAAGCAGAGTGAGAGGTGGCACATCCATTTGAGCTGATGCTGAAGGATCTGTGAGAATCAGTTCGTCTCAGATCTTAAGTTGTTCCCTAATGCACATCATGAATAGTTTTTTCTCACTATCATCACAACAGGACAGGCTACGCTTTGCCAAGATCACACAGTATTCACAGGAGTTAAGATGCTGGTGAGCTAGATCAGTGATTTTCAATCATTCTCTGATTTGGAGGTCACAGGGGTCCACAGACCACTAGAGATCTACCAAGCACTGGTGGGGGATTTTTTTTCCATACTCTGCGTCTAGTAACATCTAAATATCAAACACCCACAATTGAGTTTGGAAGGTACAGCACTGAAAATAAAAAGTGGTGAAGAGCATCTGGAAAAATAACCCATGTATCTTTATGGGTGAAAGGAGGACAGAAAAGACTTTTCCCATTATGAAAATGCGTTGAAGTATAAACAGTTGCCTGACTAAAAGCCACAGAAAATAGCAATCTCAGAGAATCAAATGCAAGACGAAACCTCGGAAAAGAATTATCCCAGCAAACACCGTTCTGTAAACCTGACCTTCTTTTGCTAGAAACAAATTACAAGCACAAAAGGCTGCTAAACCAGATGAAGGATACCAGACTCAAAAGCAGATGTATTTGCCTTGAAGTTTATAAAGTAATTAAACCTCCTATAGACTTAAAGCATCAGCGAGTAAAAGTAGCAGAACCAACATACTTGGCTTTAAACAAACACGTGAAAAACTGAATCACAAAGGTCTGAATATAACATTAACTCACATCTCTTTAGATGTAACAGCACCTGCATAGCTTAAGAACTGGCTTAAGAACTGTGAAGAAGGAATAAAAATAGCAAATTACTGAGCAGGGAAAGGTACTTAGTGTGTTTAAAATGGATCACGGCAGTGGCGTGCTAGAGCTGAGATCAAGACTTTCTTAGTGATCTAGATGAGGCTATAATCGATGAAATTATCAGATGACATAGGGAGGCATTTTCAGTAACAACGAAGACAAGAAAATAATCACAAGGGGTTCAGGAAAATCGGAAACAGTAAACCCTCCAAACTTCTTGATCTATAAGCCACAAACCTAACGAATCCTGGTTTCCTATAGATCATGTTTTTGTATCATCATCACTGCATCTCACTTGGTCTCATGCTGTAAATCCCCTCACTCTTTCCCAGTTCGTTCCCATGTTTCCACACTTCTTACTTTCCACAGGGTTCTCCATATTTCCACCCACACTCACCACCTGTTTTGGCTGGGGGAGACAGAGCAGATGCTGTGGCTGGTTTCAGAATCTATCCTGCCTCATTTATTTTATTGTGTTCTTTACTTCAACCTGTTTATTTAAGAAAATGGGTTTATAAATAAGACCCCATCTTTTTGGCCAGCATATTCTATGTATGCGCAGATGAGTTCTAGTTTGTGTACAGGGTGAGACCAGGGGTCTTATTACTGCTTCCAAAAAGGGGAACACTTTCTTTCCTCTAGTTAGTCACTGATTATTAGGAAATGTATGGAACATACTACTTTACATATGTCTATCAAATTTACATAGTCCAACAAGTTCAAGAAGCAGTTAAGAGCTAGGTCAGTGTAACGTCAAGAGGTGTTTCCCAGTATCATGGCCTAAAGAAAGGAAAGCTCCTTGATAAATCCAGGAGGCAAACCCACACCTACCTGTGATCTTGGTAGAAAATGATCAAAAAATCAGAGCAAAGTGTGGGACTTGGAGGGCAAATTTCTTGAGTGAGACTTAGAAGAACTAAATACCAGAGCTAGCTTCTCAGATGCAGCCGATGTCCATGGGGATCTTCCTTTACAACCCCCAACCCTAGATCTGACTTGCACTGCTCTCAGCTCCAGGCACAATGCACAGCAACCTCAGAACAACACAGCATCTATGGGACACCTACAAGAACGCAGTGTGGCAATACGCTTGTTCCCCAGGATGATTTTTTTCTCTAGACAGCAGTCTTAACTTGCCCCCTACCTGGCTGAGAAAGATTTCTCCGGCCTGAAGAACCAGTCTTGTATAAACACTTGAACTAAAGGACAGCTAAAATAGGGACGTACTGGCTTCCCATAGGGCCAGGAGGAGAGGAATGCAGCTGGCAGGAAGGCTCTTTGTCATACCCTATCTGCATTAGCATGTGTTGCAGTATATAACCAGAATTACAGGGAGTTGCACAGCCCTGCATTTGTGTTCTGGCTCTCAACAGCTGTAGTGTGCGAGCACTAAGTAAAGAAAAGGATTATTTAGCATTAATAGACAGAGGAAGCTGAGGATTTAAGCATGAAAAAATGAAACAAAACCGGGAAAAGAAAACCCAACCTGAATGTTAGACCAAATCTTCCTGCCACTGTAACACAAGAAACTTTACATTTCTGAGGAAGCAATGCCACAGTGCAGAAGAGCTGCCAAGAGTGGCCACCAAGGAGGGACAAGAATAGCCCAAGGATGGCATAATGGGGAAGGCTGAGAGAAAGGGCTGTGATTTCACTGTGGGAAGGCAAGCTGGATAAGGTGAGCTGTAGGAAAGAAAAGCGCGTTAGAAACTGCTTAGAAACCTCCCCTGGCACAGATGTTTCAAAGAGCGAAGTCTTGCCGCACGGATAACCCAGTTTTAATTTCTGCTGCACTCCTGACATCACGAAGAGCCTTGAGCAGGCCAGGCTCAGCCAGGGTTTCTGTTCCATCCCGTTAGCAACGCCGTCATTTCCAGTGAGCACACACTCCCACCTAGCGCCGAGCTATTCTGCTGCAGGGAAAAGACTGGAAACGAGTGCTCCCCAAAGGGACCTTGCTCCCTGCAGCTCCAGGGCTCTCCAGGGCTCCCCTGGGCCAGGTGGTGCTCCGGGGAGCAGCCTGCCTGGCTGCACCCACATGGGAAGAAAAGCAGATCCAGGCTTCCTGAGGCTGGAGGGGTTTAATGTTTTGTGTGCCTTAAAGGACAAAAAAAAGCCCCTGTACTGTTAACAGCCCTCCAGATAAAACAATAGATACCACTAAAAGCAGGCAGTGCTCCTTTTCTGTGCTCTGAAATTGTTCAGAAGCATTCAAGACAGTGAATCCTCTTTTATCCATCACCTACAATGTACTGCAGGGAAGGCACTGAAACAGCACGACTGCTCAGCCTCACATGAGCTGGACAAAGCTGAACAAGAGCCCAGTAAGAGCAAGACAGAAAAGTGGTTTGCTGTTCCCTTTCCCTGTCTCATTCTCAGTTTCTCGAGAGCTGACTTGGACTTAAATTAACTAAATTTATACAGTAATATTAACCTAAACAACTAATCTGGGGAACCATCCCTCTGTGTGGCTCTTGGCTTCATCAGCAAATATGGTTGAGAGTATTAATTCTTCACATCAATCACGCTATTTAATTAAATGTTTTTACAGATGACATTCTGTCCTTTTGTCCAGGTACTCTAGAATCAGAAAAATCAACAGCATACTCTCTGATTTATCTTTGCAGTTGCACAAAGCCTTGTACCTTCCTCTCCAAGCAAAGAGATTAGCCGGTAACATTTTCAAACCCTTTTCCCATTCACAAAATATTCACCTTTTACAAGAATAGCTTTTAGAAACACTCAGTGATTAAACAGCTGGTGGAGCTCAGTATATAGTGGGAAGATCTGTCCACAGGCATTCTCTGAATTAGAAGAGAGTTTTGACTCAGCCACATTTGTTAACCTTTTGCTTTCATTTCCATTTCATTATGCCTTTGGAGTTACTATCAACCTCATCTACTGAAGATCCACAGAACAGGTCTCCTTGGCACAGCTACAGACTAACTGCAACTTTCTAAAGCAGCTGTAACAGTTGTGGGTAGATTCAGCTATCAGCTGCTGAAATTAGCCAAAGCATTAACTTTTAATGGACCTGGTCTTGTTGAATTCTTGTTTCTCACTATTTTGGTACCCAAATCGGCCAGCCAATGCGATAGCAACAACTCATAGGACCAATAAATTTGGATTAGAAACCAGAAATACATAGACTAAACCACCTGTCTAATTCTGATAACCAGCACATTGAGCTCCAGTGGACGCCTGCCCGTCAAGTCCACTGAGCTCTGAATGAGGCCCTGTGTGAGGGGCAATATTTACCCACTGACCAGGAACCCCAAGTTTTTCATTTGTTTTATGATCTGAGGAACAAAAGACTACAGTTAATGTAAGTGAGTAAAATATTCATGTTATCTTTCAAACGTATTTGCAACAAGAACTGGATATTCAACATCGACATGTATTCAAAGAAACATAAATCATGGACGCAACTAAAAGATGCTTTAAAAATCCCAGATCTTTGAACTGAAACACATGTAGAAACTTTATGAATTCATCTCTAGATTTTGTTTTCTTGGAGACATAAGGATATTTGCATACTTTTCTCAGGCCCTTTGAGTGCTAAGACATATCTTAAAATGAAAACAGCAATCTTTATATACTTAATCCAGAAACTAAGTCTTTAAAGAAAAATACAAAATACTGTGTAAGCAGCTATAGTAAAACAGTTATTTAATTTGGGAGCATGAATGCTTGTGTTAGACTGAAATGATGATGAAACTTCCACATTTTCTGGAGTCATTAAAAAAAAATAATATTCTTTTCATGCAATCAATAGAATTAAAAGATGTCCAGTGTCCTAAGTACTGGAAGGAATTAGAAAAAGCATTATTTTGATGCCTTTTCAGGTTGCAGAAGCAGAGACAGCGATGTTATCTAATCAAGCATTCAATTTCCAACATACT
The DNA here is from genome assembly GCA_013389965.1 of Todus mexicanus. Taxonomy (NCBI): domain Eukaryota; kingdom Metazoa; phylum Chordata; class Aves; order Coraciiformes; family Todidae; genus Todus; species Todus mexicanus. Next base: position 8,210 of record WEIS01025238.1, on the reverse strand, counting down.
CCCTTAAAAATACCTCTGGATTCTCTTTAGACCATTCCTGTACTGGTAATTTTGATGCAGTTTTGGCTTAACTCAAGTGAGTGGGAGGTTTACTGGGCCACATCACTCTCATCTAGGAAAACATTCAAGTGTAGGCTTTGTTCTAGGCACCCAAGTAGTGCCATAGAAATACTTGGGATTTAAGTACATCCTTTATATTAAATGCAAATACTCAACAGTTTTGCCCGATCGAGAGCCGTAAGTCTTAGTGATGCCAAGGTTTCTATGACAACTAAGTGTGATATTACATGAAGGATTATGATTTAAAGGAACACTATTGCATCGGCCTTTTCAACTGACGTGGTCCTAGTTTACCCTGTGCATACTTTGTGTACAAATCTGCTTGCCTTTGTGGAATCATCAAGCCCACGACCAGAAAGGGAAGGCCTCAGCAGACCAGGCCAAAAGTGAAGGACACTGCTCCCCTCTCTGTTCCTGCAGATTCCACAGAGAAAAACAATTTAGACTCAGGGTTGCACTCTCCTTTCAGGCAGAGCTGCTGCTCAGGAGCTTGCTGATAGCTGAAGGGTGCTGCAGCTGCAATGCAAGAAACCAAGAGCCAGGCAGTGTGTGGCGGTGTAGGTGCTGTGAGTACAGGCTCCCTCCCTTTAGAGCCCACAAAGCCCTGGTGCTGTTCTCTTCACCCACCACCTGTTCTATGGGGTCGGTTCCACAGCCTCTTGAAGACTTAAGTGTCTGGGAAATTGCTAACAAGACTCTAAGACAAGCAGGTCTCACCTTCTCAGCCTCCCTCCTCCACCCCTGCAGTGATCTCTGCTGGGTCACTGCTCCTCTCAGCCCTGAAGAGCGCAGAAACTCCACACCACCCTTGCTTTCTGATTTACTCTGTCTCCATGCAGCGCAGCTGCCAGCATGTTTGATCTCTTGGAGATGTCCTGCAGCTAGCTCCATGGATCTCCACGATCTCTACGAAAATAACCAGGAAGATATTTTCGTCCCTTTGGAGCAGGTGCCAACAGTAAATCCGTGTGCCTTAATACTACAAGTTACCCCAGTTTAGCTAGTTTGGAACAGGGTAGAAAATACCCCAACAGAAGCAAAGTCTCTCACTGTCCTTGGTGTAACAGCAGCAGGCTGCTTTTTACCTGAGAACTATAAACCCCACACGTGCAGACCTCCAGCGGCTGGGTGTCTGCAGTGTGTTCTCAGCTGCTCCTGTGCTGTTGCCTACACTCGGCGCAGCTGCTTGTCGCCATTTTGAGTAGGAAAATCATCCTCTCTGTCTCCCTGCCTCACTTTCGGAGTGCAGCCCGGCTCTCGGGCTGCTGTGCATTCAGGACACACTGATTCACCTGCTGCTTTTACAGGCAAATGAGAGCCAGCGTTGCAAATTTGTTCAATGGCCCTTTTAAGTCCAGGCTGGCTGGCCAGATCCCTTTAGATTAGGATAAATGCTTTACCAAGGAGATTAGTGCCACTGCACTTGTCAAGTCATGATATCCCTTACAAATAAAACAAGTGACTATAAATAGCCAGCACATCTTCCATCCTACAAGATTATGGGTTTCTTCCTTGCAAAACAGATGAGCTCACTGAGGGATAATTTTGCCACAGCCAGATAGATTCAACATAAGATTGAGCCCATCATCATTAGCCCAATTAAAGCTCCTTTTTATACCAGTAAAATAACTGATGCACTGATAAACTGCCTCAGCTCATTGTTCCTGCTCTATCCACAGCTGCTCCGAGCACATCCCTGTAATCACTACAGCCCGCTAAAAGGTTTCTAAATGAGTTAACCCTTCCAGGAACCAGGCAGATTTCTGAGGGGCTATTTGCTTATAAAATCTCATGCTTTTTGTTTTGTGTTTCTTTCATTTACAGAGGCATTAAGTCCAATCAGGAGCTGATCACACACACTTGTGCAGAACATAAGATGACTGTTGCATGCTATTAGGGTAAGAGGTTGAGGGAGGGAACCTGGCCTTGAGGCTACTTTTCCCATGTAAAAAATAATTAACTCAACCCGCATCATTCTGACAGAACTAGGTTAAGGGGTGATTGTACGTGCAGCTCCGCTGGCAGAGCACGGCACACCGTGAGGGATGGGAGAAGGGTAGCCAAAGACAGTAAGCTCTGACTCTGGCAGCAACAGCCGGAACAGCACCTCCCAAAACAGCCTCATCAGCACGATCAGAAGGGCCTCTTTTGCCACCATGTTAAGCTGCAGACCATAGTTTAACACAAACTGGGTATCTACCCTGTCCTTTTTTGGTGATGTTGCCCCCACTCACAAAGGTGCTGCAGGTGCAAACAACTGTGCAGCTACCAGAGCAACAGAGAACTGTACTCTTATTTAAAGGGTGCAGGTGTGGCTACAGTCATCAAGTTGTGCACATCCAGAAGAAGAAAATCGCTCAGGTCAGTCTCCCCCTACCCTGTTTCAGGGGAAGGACTGTGTGGAAGACAGGCCTGCACACGTTTCTCGGGAGCTTTGGAGCTTTTGTTGCTGGCTCCAACTGAAAACCCCAACTAAAACTGCAAACCCTTTGTTAACCTTCTACGAGGCAAAACGCTTGAACTTCAGACTTGCTCTCCTACAAATCTCCTTTTTGAATCCAGCACTTCATTTTCATGTATTTGCTGCGTTCTGGAGATGGAGGTTTTCCAGCAGCTGCAGCTGCCGATGCAAAAGCGATCACTCCTATATGATATCCACAGCATTACGTGAGAACTCCATGGCCCAAAATGCAACTGCTGAGTCTCCTCTGAAAATTAATTCCAAGCAGCCAAGCAATAACGCTGGCTGCTGTATATGCATTAGAAGAGCTACAGAGAGAGATTCTTTCGCTCTTACAAGAAGTCACCACATGGTTATAGCCTATTATGGAGAATAGGCAGTGAATTGTTCTTGACCTAAACAGAGCTTTTGACCTGTTCATTGCTATCTGCTGCTGTTGCCACTAGAAATGCAAAAAGGCTACTCCGCATTTTCCATGCTGAAACACAATCCTTTAATGAGTTCATTTTGAATTGTGCCTCAAAGACCAGACAGAGATGGTAGTAGGGCACATAGTTTTCAAAAACGTGTCAAAATCCTTTCAAGAGACAAAATGGTATATATTTTTTTGAGGGGTTCCCATCTGTCTGAATTTCTAATTTGTTTTTTTGCAGCTAACACAGCTCAGGTGGGACTTATCTGAGAATACATATCCTGAAGCTTGGTTTCTGAAGTTTTCTTCACACCAGGATACCAGGATGGTACCTGCAGAACTGAATTCGTAGATTGTAGAGCTGCAGCTCAGGGCCAATATCTCTTCTGCCTTCTTTAGATCGGGAGGGATCACCCAGACATCCCAGAGACAGAGTGCTCCAGAATGGACCCTGCAGCAGCTCCTTACCGCCAGCTACAGCTGCAGGGAAGCAGTTGGTGACACGGCTACAGCTATGAGCTTTCTGGGCTGGCTCTGACTGGTTGATGCCTACAGCCACCGCAGTACTCTGCCATTCCTGTTGGTCCTGGCACAGCTCGAAGAGACACTACAGTGACTACAGACCCAACTCTCAGCTGGCCCAGGTGGTCAGCACCAGGTTTTCTTCGTTTGTTTGCTTTTAAATCTTTTCGGAGGTTATTTACAAAGGCTCTGCAGTCCATGAGAAGCAGGAGGGCCAGTTTGAAAGGTGGTGTGTCCTTGGGGGCAAAGAATTCTACATTGCTTCAGTTGTAGAACTCTGTGTTACAGTTGCCATGCAGGGAAGTGAGCCAAAGATAGCTACGCCTTCTAAATAAAGACTTTGTGGAGACTGCATCACCCTCCAGTGTTCTGAAATTCCCAGGAGACCACATCAGTCCTGATGAAGCGAGAAGTGGTGTTTAAACTCAACTTTTCAGGAAGCAGAACCTCAGCTGTGATCGGGATAGCAGTCTCTTGTTTCAAAAGTTGCACGTCCGTCAGAATCCTTTTGGCTCCTGTTACAACTTATAGCGCCTAAAAATAATTGCTTGTTCCCTATTGTTTCAGCTCGTTTGCTCTCTGTGCCTGGCAGCATTTTGCAGAGTTTCACTTTTGCCCCAAGCCTGTCAATCAGTTTCCCCTGTTGTTAGTGTTGGGTTTTCACACACCAATAAATACTTTAAACATATATTAAAAATTTTAAATCCTTTCTAAAAAGAAAGGAAAATGTGACTATAATCCACTTAGAGCAGCTGGGGGCAGGGGGATATGGAGTACCAAGAAGTCCTCTTAACTTGTTTTTTTAAAAAGTGATTGTGTTTCAAATTTAGTATCCCTGTTTAGCTGTAGAAGACGGTCTCTTTGTGTAACAAAAGCTGAGTGTTCTCAGACCACCACTGTCTGTGGCAATTTCAAAATCAGCTGAGGAAACACGATTTCATTTCTATTGACTAAATTATGCATGGATACAGTGGTCAGATGAGCATAAGTCAGTGACCAACATGACTTCTGCTTAGTACTTACATTTCTAAAAACACAAAGTTGGGTGGCATGCTACTCTTTTTAGGATTGAAAAAAAAAAAGCTATCAACATAAGAAACCCAGAACCCTGTTTTGTTTTTTGGTTTTTTTCCCCAGTAATCAGTAATTAGCTCTACTAATTACAGATCTTTAGTTCTACTTTTGTTGCATTAATGATTTGCAAGCTTCAGTCTCCAAAGGTATGACCTGTTGCCCATTAAAGAGCGGCAGCTACCTCCAGCTTTTCTCTCCCAGCAGCTCAAGATGCGCCTCTAAACACCAGTTTAAGCCAACAGACTGCACCTGAGAGCTGAGACACGGAAAGCTACAGAGCTCTTCAGGGTGAACAAATAGGGAGAATTACCTCATGATGCTCCCTGGCGCTAATACTTGTCACTGTTTACAGAACAGCTTGCCTCAAGAACGAGGCTATCCAGCACCTGTGGAGCTTCTGTCTAGATGGGGATGGAGCTCATGGTATTTTCTATGCCTTACAGATATGTGAGGAGACTTGATGCTTAATACAAACAGCTTTCTTCCATATGCTTACTCAAAGGAGTACAGTTTCCTGATACCTGATTGTGTTTCAAATCAATACCAGGTCCTCAGCATAATCAGCTGTTTTTTTCCCTTATGGTAAGATGAAAAACCAAGACCTACAGTCCATGTATTCACAGGTCACATTTCACTGCTTTGTTCTGAATAACACCACATGAGAAACCCCTAAACAACCCAAAAGACATTTTGTAACACTGATACTTCACCTCTGAGATGATTAGATGGGCAGAAAAATTTAAATACAAAATTGTACGTTTTCTATTCCTATTGAAAGCCTTAGTTCTTGGAAGGGAAGGGAAGGAGGGGAAAACAAAAAGGCCAAACCTCATTATATTATAACTTGAGAAAAATCAAAGTCACTCAAGGAGATTTAATAAAATTAGGAGCTGAAAAGTGTTCAAATTACTTTTCCAATTCAAGTCAGTTATTTCAAGTATACGTGTTTCCTGCTCATCATCAGTCAGGGAGAGCAACAGGAACAAAAAGGAAAGGGCACGGTAGTACTTTCACCAGAAAAGAACATCTTATCATTTTGATTCACCTCCTGTGGGCAGCAGAGCAGAGGCGGGTTAGGAAGGAGGAGGATCTCTCGGATCCAGGTATAGTCAATCCCAAAGAGCTGACCAGAAGATGGCGTGAGAGCAATAATTTCCACAGAAAATGTCCAGCTGTGGCCTGCTGACTACAACTGAGTTGCCAAAGTGTGACGCTGTATCCCAGCCACTCAGGAGCTCCCATGGGGCTGAAGTTGGCCTTGAAGTCAGGAGAGGCACCCATTCCATAGGAGACACGGCTGGAGAGTGGACTTAGCTGGTAAGCTAAAGGGATAGTTTTGTTCTCCGATCTGTTTCTTCTCACGTTCTGAAAATCTGTACAACATGAATATAGAAAGGAAATAACATATGAAAACACCTTTTGGGGAGCAGGGGAGGTATTCCTAAGACATCATGGTTGGTTCCCAAAAGGCTATGCAAACGCTGCACTTTTTGTCAGGTATCTCCTCACAAGAAGTCAGTGACAATCAGACAAACCTGGAGCATTTTTATTACATCACTGCAGCTACTATGGGGCAGTACTATTCATCCAGAGGAAACTGAAATTCTGGACCAGCAAAGATAATTCCTTGAGTTGCTATGCTTCTTCTCTCCCACTTCCAGGCTGATGTGTTAGTCCAGGTAGCATATCATGAATTGAACTGCAAAGGTGTCCCTGCTCATGGCAGGGGGGCTGCACCTAGATCATCTTTTAGGTCCTTTCCAACCTAAACCATTCTATGAATCCATGAATTTGAATTCCTTGAAATACTGGCATACTGTACCTGACTACACCTGACACTTTTAATGAATTACATTGGCAAACTGTGTTGTTTGTCTCCAACAGTGTCAGAATACTCCTTGTAAACCAGAAGACAAAATAATAATTCTCTTGTTGGACAGTTTTGAGGGTTTTCCTTTTTCTTACTTTCTTTTACCACTGCACTACAGCAACATCGTAATTGAGAGAGATCTTGTATTAACAAGTTCTAAACTCACTCAACAATAGTCTCTTAGTACAAAACTCTTTGCAAAAATAGCAAAATCACTGTTCATTCTAAGGCAGGTACTTATAACTCTGTTTTAAGATGCCTTGGTAGAAGCCAGCTAAAAATAGCCGTATGATCACATCACCAGTTAAATTTTGCAATCACACACTTAAGAAAGAACCAGCAAATACCTATGAGAAAAAAAGAAACAGTGAAACACTCCACCTTGCATTAATGTTCTCCAAAAGTGCGGATATACTCCAGCAACACTCTGTCTGGCATATTTGTCAGGTCCAAGTACTTGATGAAACGTCATTTTTGTTAAACCAGCTGTAACTTTTCATTCCTTATTTGTAAATAAAGATTTCCCCAATAAGCTATTCAATCCTTGAAAATTGTCAAAGCACAGTTAGCTGGTAAAACACGACACTGTAACATAATATTCATGATGCATGATACTGTTTCAAACAGTGCTGCCCAGTAATGCAATAACATTCATATAAATGCTAGACTAGATATTGGCTACAACCCCGGTTTACTACTTTGTTTCAACCATGGGAGAAGAACAAGTAAAACCAAGAGGTGATGCTTCTCTACAAACATTGCTAAAATAATGTCTCACTTTAAAATTGTGAACGAAAGCCACAAAAATCCAATATAGCTCCCAAAGGGCTACTCACGTGCATGTTGGCTACAGAGCAGCCTCTGCTTCAGAATTCAGAAAATGGTTGTCAAGGAACCCACAGGAAAGGACAAGAAACCTCCACAGCTGGAAATTATGTTATTTATAAAAGTTGCTCTTTGGATGATTTGCTATGGTGAAAGATGCTTGCGTGCAAAGGCCCATCCATCCCTTAAGTCTTCGTTAGAGGGCTTCCCACAGTGTCTCTGCGTGACGGACACGTGACAGAATTTTCGCTGTGCAATCTCGAAACCAAGTGAAGTTCTCACAAAGCAATATAACACAGCAAGGTCTTGTCCCTGAACTGGTGTATCTTATGAGCTTACAGCGTAAAGGAGGTATTATTTTTTCATCTAGTTTTCAAACAATGCTCTCAGCACTTGCACCACAATAGCCAGGACGGAGGAGTTTGTGAGACAGGAGCTGTAGTCATTCCTGTAGAAGCCTCATGAGAGTGAGAGCACCGTAGAGAGCAGGTTTTTTTGGGTTTTATTTTTTGGGGGGGTTACGGTTTTTTGTGGTTATTGTTTGTTTGTTTGTTTTGGTTTGGTTTTTCTTCAGGGCGGGGGAGCTGCCCCAAGAAACACATTCCAGTGTTACAAATCTGTCTCAGATTAATGAAATTATTTACATACCCTGGGCAAATGTGCAACACTTTGGATTCCTGTATGGAGGAAAAGTGTTATATTCTCTTCATTATTACTGTATTAGGAAAAAATAGAGATCAACTGCCTGATCCATATCCCTGCTTAGAACCATCTCCTAGCAAAAATAATCTGGGTTAGTGGCAGAGAGGGTTTTAGTGGGAGATTCAGTACTCCCACAGCATTTTGACAGGACTATTATAGGTTTCTTCCACTAGTTCAAGAGAACTCCTTGCAAAGACTCTTCATTATGAAATGGGCAAGATGCTGTCAAAGAATCTGCGCTTCCAGCTTTCAATTTCTGGACAGCATACTGCCATCTTTTCAAA
>WEIS01025236.1:0-10573 GCA_013389965.1 Todus mexicanus | reverse complement strand
TCTGAGAGCTGTGCCTGAAAACACACTCGATCTTGACTGATCCTGCAGGAACTTGGAGGAAATTGTGTCAATCTGCACTTGCCCCAGTACACAAACATTCAGTACACTTATCAGGTGGGATTAAGTTCCTCAATAACACACTTAGATGTAGGAAATCAAGCACCCATGACAGTCACTGGACATATAGTCAATAGTACCAGGGGAGTTTGGGGAGATATTCATCTCATCTCAAAGTAGTTATCTATGTTTGTACAGCTGCCTTGTTTTCTAGACTCCATTGGCTGTGTTGGTTTTATCTCCATTGCTTAGACATCTGCCCTAAAATAGACACTTACTTCTAAGTGGATAGAGCTGGAACACAACGCTCATGTTCCTTCATTTTTCAGCAATTTTCTTCAACATATTTTGAAGATAAAATCAGTAGTTTAAGTGTTCAACAATCAATAGTCATCTCTTATGCTCTCTAATGATAATAGAGCTTTTCAAGCTGTATCTACAAAAAATTTCTCCAATGACAGGTGATTTTCTTCTCAGAATCCTCTAGAAGAACTTTATATATTTGACTAAATAGAGAAGATGACAATTCTGCATCCTTTTCTTCACAGACCATTTTCTTTTTCAGAGAAAAACTCAGTTATAAAAATATTTTACCTTGTATTTCAATTGGTGTCATAATTTGTTAACTTTTCTTTTTTCCCAGCAGAGGGTGGGAAAATAAAATGTTAAAAATTCCTCATGGTCAATTTTCATTTAAACTACAAGTTTTCCATTAAAGAAAACATCTTTTTTCCTTATAGAAAGATCACCACAATCCAAGAGCTATGAGCTATAAAGTGCCAGGCTAAAAGTATATTTTAAGCTTTATTTGAATTGTTGATAATTATTCTTTATTTTTTGAATTGGTACCAAACAGGTCTGATACTCCAAGTCTCTGTGAAAACTACTTTATGATCCAGCATTCTGCAAAATGAAAGTCACTTGGTCCCATCTATGGAAATAGGCAATCTAGCTGAACAGCCAATGTTTCTTAGAAGTAATGCTCCAAACAGAACCACAGCCTCAGTGTTTGTAAACATACAAAACCTTCTCAGCATAAATAATGTTGGAGTAAGATTTAGATAATTAAAATTAAATTATCCTAAGTCTCTACCTACCTCTATGATGCATTTTTTTATATTTTGGGGGGATATTTTCTGACCCGCACAATTGTTAATGAGCAATAAAGTGACAGTTCCCTGGACCAAAGCTAACTGATTTGAAATGTAATTATGAAATGTATTTGGTAGCATATTAGCATATACTGGAAAAACAGAGGATACAATATTCCTTTATTATTATTATTTTTCTGTCAAAGCCTACAGAAGCCTATTTTGAGATCTGTTAAATTTCAGCATTATGCACAATTCACACATCTGTGCTTCTTTTATACTGCCTAACTTCAGGGTTTGCATGTAATGCTTTTCTAATTCAGTTACAAATTCTTTCCCACTCCAGATATAGGAGATTGACCTCCTGAGAAAGTTCCTCTAATTCATGGAGGAGGAACAGTGTGTAGCATCTCAGAGAGAATGTAGTCTTCAGAGAGAACCTGGGCTCATATCATGCCACGATTCACCTTTTCTACTATGTATTCTGACCTGTGGGAATCTCCATATCATGCAATCTGACCTGTGAATCCCCTTTGTAACTTGTTCAATCTCTCAGATGCTGAAAACTCTTTTCTACTAGAAAGTAAAACTGCAATGTAATCTTTGAATATGACTTTTATTTATCTGCTCCTTGTACTGCCAGAATCCAAATGCCTTATCTGATAAAATCGCAAGCATTTTTTAAAAAAATAACAATTATAATATTGTAAATATTCTGATTTTGTATCTGATGTTCATACTCTTTCCTTGGTACTCTAATTTACAGAATCACAGAATCACTATGGTTGGAAAAGATCTTTAAGATTATTAAGTCCAACCATAATCTAATTCTACCAGGGCCACTACTACACCGTATCCTTGAACTCATGTCTAGATGGCTTTTAAATATATCCAAGCATGGCCATTCAACTGCTTCCCTCGGCAGCCAGTTTCAGTCTTTGATAACTCTTTTGGTATAGCATTTTTTNCCTGGGCAGGTCGTTCCAATGTCTGATAACCCTTTCAGTAAACTATTTTTTCCTAATATCCAATCTAAACTTCTCTTGGTACAACTTAAGACTTTCCTCGTGTTCTATCACTGAACAGATCGACACCGACCTCTCTACAACACCCTTTTAGGTAGTTGTAGAGAGTGATAAGGTCTCCCCTCAGCCTCCTTTTCTCCAGACTAAACAATCCCAGTTCTCTCAGCTGCTACTCATAACACTTACTCTCAAGACCCTTCACCAGCTTTGTTGTCTTCTCTGGACCCACTCCAGCACCTCAGTGTCTTTCTTATTTCATGGCACCTAAAACTGAATACAGTACTCAAGGTGTGACTTCACCAGTGCCAAGTATAAGGGGACAATCACTTCTCTGGTCCTGCTGGCCACACTATTCCTTATGCAGGCCAGGATGCTGTTTGTCTTAGTGGCACATTGCTGGCTCTCAATCTCCTTGTCAAGATCATTGACAAAGATATTAAGGCCCCAGCACTGAGCCCTGAGGAACACCACCTGTGACCAGTTGCCAACTGGATTTAACTCCACTGTCTGGGCTTGGCCATCCAGCCAGTGCCTGATCCAGTAGAGTGTCCTCCTGTGCAGGCCTAGGGCATCCAGTTCTTTCCTGAGGATGATGTGGGGAACAGTATCAAAGGCTTTGCTGAAGTCCAGGTAAACAACGTGCACAGCCTTTCCCTCATCCACCAAGTGGGTCACCTGCTCATAAGAGATGAGGTTTTATTTTGTTTCAATAAAGTGATGTCATCAAAAGCAGACAAATTTCCTGATAAACCAGGTACTTAAAGGATGCAATCTAACATTTCTTCTACTTGAAGAACCATGTAAATTGAAATTCTCCAACTTATGCTAGCAACTTTTTACCCTGTTCAAATCCATTTTGGTTCCTCCTAGAACCTTCTCTATTTCTAAGATAGTTTTTAGTTCTGAATATCTAATCATCTAGACCTGTCTTTCAATGAGATACAGAGGTAGTGATAATATGTTACTTCTAGTTTATAGCCATCGCATGGGTCTCCAAAGATTCACATCAGCGTGGATATCTACAACAAGCATCCTCAATGATCTGTTGGTTATGACAAAGCTCCCACTGTGGATGCTTGTTGATTGACTCTCCTGAATCCCACCATATCAGATTTGTGGGAGGAATCTGCATAGGCCTTAGGACTGGCTTTGGCCTCTGAGGCCAAAGATATATCCTAGAAAGAGAACACATCTCTGTTACGCTGTCAAGAAAAATCGAACTTTGTGGTCTAAGCAGTCTGCTAGCTTTGCCTTAGTTTTATTCCTTCCTTACACTAGGAAGCTGGTCACTCTGGGAATATATGACAAAGAAAGCAAATAGCTGTGCTGTTTTAAAGGCCCTCTACACCCAAAATGTCACCTGTGGTATAGGTCAGATATAATAAATGCCATGTACATTTTCTTGCTTCACTACTCTTCCAGCTCAGCAGAATCCTCTTGGCTCAGGTGGGTTTCCTCAGGAGCCCAGAGCCCCGAGTCTACTTACAGGCATGCTTTGATAGGAGGTCTTACTTTCATGCCTCTGCAAACAACTTCCTCCTATCGTTCTGCACCAATGTCCCCTCAGCCTTTGGCAAAGAGTCCTCTGTTTACCATAAACTTTCTTTTTGGTTTTATCTTCAATTTCGCAAGCACTGTTTACAGCACTAAAATCTAGCTTAAGATATCTCTGATCTTTTGTTGCACAGCGAAAATGCATCTTTTTTTCTTCTTTTTATTTTAAAACAATGCAGATCAGCAGGGGATTTCAAAACTGATTTAAACTTAGAGAAAAACAGTTGAAACTATGCACTTATTCTGTCCTGTACTGCCTAGAAAAGGCTAGGTAGTTAGCAGTGATTTTTGGTTGCCTACTGTGTCAACACAAATATGCCATTATAAAACAAGCCCTAGTAGCCATGCCTTGTCTATTCCACACTGAAACGAGATATTTTTGGAATAAAAGGAAACAATTGAATAAACTGTATTAAAGACATAAGTCACAAGATTTAACAGATGTAGGAATCTCTCACTGTCCAGTCAGTGTTTTCTGACCTTTCCTGACTCCTTGAATCTATCTGACCAAGAAATGTTTGTCTCTTAAATGTATTCTGTTGCATAAATGCTAAAATAATTTTCGGTGAGCAAAGGTTTGAAAGGATTCATGCCAGTTTGTTCACGCAATACGGAGTTAACATTTAGCTTCCCGTAATGACTTTGATATCAGAATGGCATGTCTGAAATCATTTGCACCACTTCTGAAGTCATTCAGTGTTCGCACTTCTGAAGACATTCCATAGCATTTCGGGTCTGTCCTCCGTCTGCCATTCACTACATGTAACCAATTTCATGTCAAAGACAAGAATTACTCAACTGGAATAACAGTATTTTACAATAGTAAGACTAGCAAAGTTTTGGACAGCCATACATTCAGGTTTGATTTTTAATTTGATTGTTAATTGAAAACATTGTGTATTCTTTGCACAGCTATGCTATTGTTACCGTTTACTTTCAAATTTTATGATATTTCTCTGCTAAGACCTGAAGCATTTTCACAGAAAGGAAAACCAATGAGGCAGTGTGAGTTGAGCAAAATTATATTATCTCTGTTGTTATTTACACAGATCTAAATGGGATTTGGTTAAATATTCTAGTACTGAGCAATCTTTTGCATTTGATTTAGTTTGCATTCAGAATACAAGGGTGGTTTAGGCATCCTGTATTTGGAGAGCTTGCATTAGATTGTCTCAGTTCCACACAATAAAAGTATGCTATTGTTTTAAACTGAAGACATCTCCTCGCATGATTGTCTCTTCTTTCCTTGTTACAGAAAATGGGTCTTATATGTTCACTCTGTCTAAGAAATAATGCATAAGGAGACATCTTAAAATGGAGGGGAAATTTGGAAGGGTGAATAAGGAAAGATAGGCTGCAAGAACAGATGTTGATGAATCTCTCAATTTCTATGCCATTTTTATGTTTTTTCTTCAATCAAGTACAATGGCCTCCAGTACTCTGATTAGCTAGTATTCATCATATTAACCTATTTTATTCCAGCGCTAAATTAATCTCAAATCAGTTAAGCAAAATCTGTAAAAAAGAATTCTTAGGAATTTTCTAGATAAATAAATGGCTACATTTCTGTAGGTAATACATGTAGTTTTACCTATTTTAATAATGAGCAACTCAAGATAAAAAATAAAAATTTAAAAAAATGAAGCTGAATACAGATATTAGTTCTGAACAGGATTTAGGTACAGTGTGAGCAGAAATCGGTTTTAACAAAAAATTTCACAATATCACAGTATCACCTAGGCTGTAAAAGACCTAAAAGATCATCCAGTCCAAACTTTAATCTTTATCACTCCTAAGACATATCCTTAAGCACTTCATCTATACAACTTTTAAACACTTCAAGGAATGGCGACTCATCCACCTCCCTGGGCAGCCTGTTCCAATGCTGGACAACTCTTTCACAGAAAAAAAGTCTTTCTAATGTCCAGTCTAAATCTCCCCCGGTGGAGCTTTAGGCCATTCCCTCTTGTCCTAATTTCTTTAATACATTATATTTTCACAGTAAGATTGTTTCCTGATAAACTGGAGCCTGATTGAGTGGGGTGTTGAAATTGGCTGGCTGCCAAATGCCCACCTAGCTAGTCTCTCACTTACCCTCCTAAACAAGATGTGGAGAAAATGAGATGGAAAAGCTCATGGTTCAAGATAAAGACAAAAGACATCACTTACCAATTACCATCATGGGCAAAACAGGCCGCACTTGGAGAAATTTATTTCATTTACTGCCAAATATGAAATGAGTAGTATGTTGATGTATTGGGTTTGGCTGAGATGGAGTTAGTGCCCACAAATAGTAAAACCTTTTCCCCATCTCATTTCCCAGGCTCATCTTCACTCCTCCATCCTTGCCTCCTCTACCTCCTCCCCTCAAGTGGCACAGGGGGATGGGGAATGAGGGTCTGCAGTCAGTCCATAGCAGCTCCTCGCTGTTGCTACTTCCTCCTCACACTGTTCCTTTACTCCGGCCTGGGGCCTTCCAATGGGCTGCAGTCCTTAAGGATAAACCTTCTCCACCATGGGGTCCTTTCTAGGGTCTGAAGGGAAACATCTGTCCCAGCGGGGTCTCTCTCTCCTGGCGTCTCTCCAGCGCCACCTCTGCTGGGGCGCCTGGAGCCCCTCCTGCCCTCCTGCCGCTCTCCCCCCAGGCTCGCAGGGCTGTTTCTCCCCCCGTTCCCCTCAGCCCTGGCTGCCGGGCAGCGTTTTGCCCTTTCTCAGCCAGGCTTTCCCCGAGGCGCCCGCCCGCCCGTGGCTGAGGGGCTCAGCTGGGCCCTGCGCTGGGGCCGCTGCAGCCGCCTGGAACCGGCTGGGGCCGGATCGGCGCAGCCGCGGAACCTCCGCGCAGGGAGCACCGTGCCGCCGAGCCCCCCGTGCTGCTGCTGCCGCTGCCAGCACCTGGGCATCTGCACCTGGCACACTACAAAACTGGTATATTTATAAAAGTTTTAATAAGTTTTATTTAAATGTACCAATACTGAAATGCTGCTCAAATTAAAGTACAAATACAAAATCTGGACGGAATATATTCACCCAGCAAGCTACATAAAAACCACATCTCTAAATACAAAAATATCATAATCTTTAGAATAGAGGATTTATGTTGGTTTTGTGTTCTCCAAACATGCTGAATTAGGTTGTTGAGACCTCATCTTTTTCTGTTATGCTGCATCTCGTCACATGAGGGATCATAAACAAGGTAATATTACTGAAAATGCCATCAGTGTGATAAAGTACACCAAAACAAGTATTTCAAATTATGTATCTGTGGATAAGTGTGGGTCCCTTCCCACAAAGGCCTAATATTTACTGGCTCACTGACTTGCGGGAAGCCGACAGTTTGGACTTCCCTCAGATTTTTTCTGTTTCCTTTAGATAGATTACTTCTAAATCACTCCTCACACATCCATGATTTTAAGACCCTACAGAGATATTATTAAGTCTTTCTATTCTGTATAGTAGTCTGTGGGGTTTCGTTACTCAGAGTTATTCAGTGCTTGTTGATCACTGAGGTGGAAGAGTAAAATGTCTTGACTGATGATGAATAGGCTTCCTTCACAGCCTATATACACAATCAGTAGAAATCACACTGGAATTTCTGCTCTCTCAATTACAGCAATGATTATTGTCACTCGAATAAAATAAACTCTTTACCATGCATACCACTGGAACTCTATCATAATGTACAGAAATGAGTAGTCCCTTGTAATTACCTTCGACAGGTAGGTAACTGTCTTTTTGCCAAAACTTTTAAAAGAATGACATATCTAATGTTTCATTATGATGAAAATCATATTGACTATTCATAAATTATACTAGTAAACCTCTACTTTTCTGGGAAGAACCTAGGATTATGTATCTACCTCATTTGAAGGGCAGTTAGGATGATTTTCAATAAGAAATAGAAGTGTGTAAGTTTGCAAGTTGCTATGGAATGTTTTACCTTTGATGTTAAAAATTAAAAATGCTTTAAAATAGTTTAAAAGATGCTTGATTATAGCACTTTTGATGAAATATTTATTGCAAATGATTAAAACCAGAAATTATGGAATTGCAATAATTACAGCCCCAAAAATGTCTATTTTCTGTATTTAGTCCACGGTGTTTTTTTAAGTCTTGCTATATACTTAAAATGCTACAAATTATATGATAGTCAGACATCAATAAAATAGATGTTATTAGTGCATGCAGTGATTAAAATGACTTTGCCTATGCGCATTATTTATAGCCTCCCTATCCTACAACCAAAAATTTACTTAGTTATATCAGAAGATCTACAAACAAATGTCTTAGAAAAAAATGTGCATCTGTCTTTCCAGCCTGCAGTTGTTTCACCTTAGACATTGACTGCAGTTTCAGTGAGTAGGACAGGGATGAGAAAGGTTATATTATTCACTATGTAACTAAACTTACTGTTCATACTGCTCCTTCTGATTGTATCTTGCTTTCTTACAACGTGCTTGCTACAGTCCTACCAAGTAGAACTTTTTCCATTCACATTCAGAATGCTGCTGGAAAGATTTTTTTTCCTTCAGATGTTACTTCAGGTACGTTAAAACTTCGTCTGGAAGCATTCAGTGATTTCCCTTCTATAGCCAATAAAGCTTCAGCTTTATTCTTCTTAGCTTAGTGTTATCTTTCTACCTATCTCTTGGTCCCCTTTCATTCACAGGGGAGAATCCTTTTCCTAGTATGCATGTGTTTTCAACCAAGCCAATTCCTGCCTTTTACTGTGTGTGCCACCGTCCATTTTTCAATAGGTCTCCTGTATATATTTTTCAATTATTCTCATTCACATTCTTCCCCAAAACTCCTTTATCATCATACAAACAAACAAAAAGTTTGTAATGTTTCAGGCTCCTTTATGTGCTGCGATTAACATGTGCTATGGTGAAGAATTGTTCTCTATTATATCTTTATATTTTCCCATCTATCTATATTCATATTATCATCTCTTAGATTAATCTTCCAGGTCTGAACTTTTTATATGTACTGATTAGCACAATATCCACAACTGGAGTTCACAGACATTGTGTTAGTATGGTGTACTAATGATAAATAATGGGGGTTTGCTCATTCAAGTGGGCACCAATGCAAAGAAAGACATTGATTAGATCAAAGGCTCACAGAGGGGTGTGCTACAATGAAAGACATGGGAATCTGAGTTGTGTTCTTTATCCTGGTTGGGGAAGGCTCAAGGGATAATGCACCAGTTTTTTAGCTGTTGCTGAACAGCATTTACACAGTGCCAAGGCCATTTCTTTTTCCCACACTGCCCCACCAGTAAGTGGGCTGGAGGTGCACAAAAATTTGGGAGGGGACACAGCCAGGACAAGTGATCTGAACTGACCAAAAGGATATTCTATATCATATGATGTCATGCTCAGCACTGTAAAGCTCAGAGAATGCAGATGGAAGGTGATACATTCACATTTAAGTTGTTGGTCTTCCAAACCAGGAAGTGACTGGATATCTGTGCGCTAAGGGGAAATACTGAATGAATTCCTTGCTTTGCTTTGCAGGTATGTGCAGCTTTGCCTCACTTGTTAATCTGTTTTTTATCTTAACCCACAAATTTTTCGTTCTTTTGCCCTTCTGATTCTCTTCCCCATCCTACTGGGGATGAGTGAATGAGTGAGTGAGTGATTGAGTGAGTGAGTGATTGGATGGGAATTTACCTGTTGGCCAGAGTCAACTCAACACAAATGCAGTGACCCCTGCTGTGGAATAGGCAACAGGTAAATTTTGAGCTTATGTATCATGATCAGAAGGGAGGTCAAAAAGGGGTAATTGTTGTGGTCATTTTTTACAGACTGCCAGTCAAAAATAATTGGGGGACAATGCCTCCTTCAAAAAGCCTCACAAGAACAGGTCCTGCATCTCATGTAAAACTTTAACTACCTGACATTTGCTAAAAGGACAACTTGGAGACAATCAGATGTTTGGAGTCTGTCAGGGTTAAATTTTGATGCAGGAGTTGGATGGTCAAACAAGAGGAGGTGCTTTGCTGTATCTGCTGTTCAAGTATAAGGTCATGAATTTGAAGATTGATGACAGCATTATTTGATGTGAACATGCAATGATGCAATGTTAAATTCTGAGGAAAACAGGAAAGGTAAATAGCAGAGAGACTCTTCAGGGGAGCAGACTTGGTATTGCCCATGGAACTGGCCAGCAGCTTCCCCTGAGAGGTCATCTCCTCCCAGGGTATCCCATTCTTAAGGATATAATGGCCCATGACATCTTGTTGATCTTCACTGACAACCTCCTCAAAACCTAAGAGTGGTCTACCCTCATCTGCAGAAAACTAGAAGGAGCCTGAGTGAGTAAAGGGTGCACTAAAAGTACCTTTATTTAAAATGTGTGAAGGCCCAGCCAACTAGTAGCTTGAATAATGTTACACTCACTGGTGCACAGGATAACTTGGGAGAAGAAAAAATTCTGGTGATAAATGTAATGACCAAGTGAGAAGACTTGAAAGAAAAGAAACATAATTTTTCTGGTTACTATGGGAAATTAACAAATTCCTCTATTTTAGAAGTGAGCATGGTATATTGTAAATAAATAATCAGTTGAATTTAAATAGATTTTCAAAAATTAGTATTTTGAAAAAGTGATGCATTAAGAAAACCCAAGAAAGGTACTAAGAACCTGTGTACTAAACTGGAGAATGATATATAGCGTGAAGGGAGAAAAAGTTGCAGAAGTACTTCAGAAAATTAGTAATATGAAGTACCTAACCCACATAAAATGTCAGTGACATGTTGAAATCATGAGAATTAAAGGATACAAACAGGTTGTAAGACTAATTAGTAGTATTCTTTTGTCAAATCTTGGATGATTAGAATAAAA
>WEIS01025231.1:0-14137 GCA_013389965.1 Todus mexicanus | reverse complement strand
TTTATTACGTAGTTTCTAAGCAAAACACTTTTATCTGAAACTACAGGTCAGACAAAGGAATAATGCAATCAAAGAGACACTTGCAGAAACATTATAAATACTGTACTATATACAGCAGAAGCCCTGTGCTGTCAAAAATGACTAGTGGCTCGCAAGCACTAAAGTTCATTGTCTTTTGGTGGAGCAAAAATTGCAGTTAAACTAGAAGAGGAATATCTTTTGGAGGGTTTTTTTTTTTTGGTAGTAGTTACCTTATTTGAAAAACATCCGAGTCCTAAGAGGCTGTAATAGAGAAGATGTTTTTATTGCCTCGCTATAAGAAATAACTCCGTGGTAGGTAACAAGAACAGTGGCAAGTCACTCTGCACCTTTCACCAAGAAACGTAGAACTGCTGCTCCTTACACAGCTGTGTCAGTGTCTTACCACGTGCCTCCCATTTTGGTGTATTTCTCCCCCTTAATAATAATCCTGGGCAGTATGGAAGTGCTATTATTCCTGTTTTACAGAGAAGACAGACAGACACAGGGAAGACTGAGTGGCATGTCCACTGTCACATAGGAAGTCTACAGGATTTTGAAGTGTGAAGCTCATATTCTAATTATCAGGCCATCTTTCCTCTCTGGTCTAAGAAATGCTTATACTGAAACAATACCGTGAAACCTAAACAGAAACCTACAAAGGCGTAACACAGGCAGGTGAGCCCTGTTTTTCAAAAAGGAAGGCTAAACTGTCCAGTTACATAGAAGTGAAGCTGGCCAGAGCAGGGTAATACAAGACCTTCAGTAACACAAAATCTCCCTTGAAATTTAGGCTGAACTTAAATAAATACATAATAGTTTCTAATGATCAAAATAGGGATTAATATGCCTGATCTTTCAACCATCTCCAGTCAGGACTCTCTCTTCTTTGCTTGGAGGATGTAAAGCTCTGCTGCCACTGTAAGCCACTCACTGATGCGTGTGTTTAAAGAGTTTGCCTCTCTGTTTCAGAACTCACTCCACTTTTATTCCTAAATCAGCGAGTTCAGGTGTTCACCCATCTTCCCACTGAATTTTGAGTTCTCTTGCTTTTTCTCCATATTCGTTATGAGTAAATATACGTATCTGTATGTCTATATGCAAAAGAAAGAGAAAATGAGTCTGTGTGTGCAAGAGAAGTCAATTCCTCTCAGTTTGGTTGTCTCCGGAGAAAAAGCAGACTTGACTAGTTTCTCTCACTAGTATTTTTATATATATATTACTTTCTATTTTAACCATGGAAGAGCACCAGGATGCCTCAGTCCACCACACTTACTATCGAAGACAGGACTGAGGGAAAGCCAAGGGGAGATGGGGCTGGTGGAGTAGAGGACGGCTGAGCTCACTGCTTTCCCAGGTCAGAGGAAGAAGAATGGAGGTAGGAAGAGAGAAAGGAAGTGTGAAAACTGCTTGGACAAATGTGGAGCAGCCTCCAGAGTTCAGAGCCTCTCCGAGCTGAACAGGATTGGCAGTCATGTGCTCTTCATCAACGTATCTTGATGTTATTATTGCTTTTGGTTGTTAATCAATATAGGAAAGTGTAATGACAGTTCAACAATTTTTCTCCTGGTAAAGCAACCAATGCTGATCTACATAGCTTGAGAAATCAGTTTAAAATGGGGAGGAACATGAACTTCCTATTCTACAAAGAAACGCAACCATAAGCTTTCATGTTGCGTATGGTGTTTAGATACTGTAGTGACAGCTGCCAGGGAGCTGATGGATAAAATTTCTACGATAAGACCTTGCTTCTCTTCCCAGGCAGGATGGTGAGCAGATGCTGAACAGAACAATGGAAAATAAGCCCTAGACAAGTGTCTGGACAGAAGGGGGCGAGGGTTGTCCTTACAACTGCTGACTGGAAAGGGAATACAGAAGATGCTGAATGTTTCAATGCCTCAAAGACATTAACCAAAACTGACTGAAATTCAGAAGTGCTAAAGAAATGGCAAGGCAATGTTCAATACATTATGACCTTTCCTGCTATTTTCAAAATTGCAGTCTTTGGGAAAAAATAAGAAAGGAAGCCCACCCTCACCACATGGCTGAAAATTTTATTAAAAGCAATGAATTCTTTTTTATTGTTATGTTTAATTTTTTTTTAAGTACCATTCGGAGCAGACACAGCACAGAGGATGCCACCCTTAAACTGAAGATAAGTTAGAGATTTGAAAAGAACCAATTTATCTTGTTCATTCTTTTACATGCTCACTTATGTTTATTTATATGCACACTTCTTTGAATTGCATTTTTATTTTTTACTGTGTGCAGTAGCTGTTAATGACCATATACAGTCATGAGAATTAAATAGAATCCTGCATTTCACTGGGACACCAGAGCAGCACACGCAGGATGCAGCACATAGAAATGACAAAGACCTTGCATAATCTCATACTCTGTATCTTCTCTTACCAGAATACAAAAGCAAGCCCTAACCTATGACAAAACTTAATACAAATAAGATATGAAATAAATAAAATGCACAATGCTGGAGCTCAATTTGAACTATTCAGACTTCATCACAACATATTGGAAAATGTGTGATAGGACAGGGAAAGTCTTTGCATATAAATTATAGCTATGAAAGGATTTGCTGCTGCAAACAAGTGTAAAGATGAAACTTCCCAAAAACTTATATCAGGCATAAGATATTGTAAATAATAATTTACATTTAAATAGCACCTTCAATTCTGGGAGATCTTGGAGCATTTTGCTAACCACTAGTGAAATGCTGTGATGGGTAGATGGTGCAAACAATATTTGAGTACTACTTCCTTATACATCATAGTATAAATAAAGTACCTCTGTGGGGAAAGAAGCTTCTGACCTCTATGTGTACTACATTTATATTAGCTAGTATGGGTACAAGAAGCTGAGGCTAAGAGAAGACTGGCATAAGTAAAAAGTATCTGGAACACATAAAAAATGATGTATAAAGTAATAGCTAATGGTAGCATCAGCCTAAGACCAAGTACCCAAAATAGGGGTGCTTACATACACTTGCATATGTGCATATGAGTGACACAGTTTCCTAAACAGATTGCAATTATTTGGACTTCAGTGGTAATCTATAAGAAATCATCAAAGATGAAACAGTCCTTATTCAAACAAAAGCCCCATAAGCCCCGAACCCATTATTTTTTCTCCACCACAGGATAACACCAGGACTCGTGCTGCAGAGCCATAACAGAGCAAGGAAATTTGGCTGAGGACATCAGTAGAAAAACTCTTTCCTCATCTGGAGTGTGGGAAGGTGTGTGCTTGGGTATCTGCAGGAAAGGAAAGGGGAACTCAAAGAACCCAGCTTCAAATCTGAAGAAGCACCAGAAGACAGCTAAAAATAATTGTAAATAACATTGTTACACTTGGAAACTACCTTTTATTTGGCATCACACTGGTGAGATAGTTACGAGGCAGAGTGGCAGCAGCACGCCCAAAGCTGATCCATCTCAGTGCAGTGACTTTGATTAAAAGCAGGCTTCAGTGTTAAACAGGATATACGCAAACAAGGAAAATAGCAAAAGCTTTTACAGACCAAGACAGAGAAGGTTTGTCAGTGTCAGATAATGCCACCGAGAAGCTCAGCAGAAGAACATGAATGGACTGTGGTGAGGCTGATCTCCACAGCAGCTGGCAAGGTCTGCTCTGGACGTCAGTGCCAAGGTGCTGAGTGTGCGTGGGTGTGTTTGTGTGAGAGCCTGTGTGCAACAGGATGTCAGCTTTATAAACTCTCCTCCAACCTCATTGATACCTTCTAAAGCTTCATGACTGCTGGAAGGAGACCAAAAGTGTCACTAAATAAATTATAAAGCCCAGGCAAAGGAGGATGTTACATATTTTCCAAGTATCAAGATGATTCATTTAGGTATTTTTCACGATGTATAAAGATGAAGAATAAAGAAACAATGCGCTGCAACAAAAAGGAAAAGGAGCATTTGATGCTGTTCTCGCAAGTTTGACATGATTTGTCTTCTGCCAAACTAGTGCCCCATTCTTTATTGTACATCATGAAGCACATAGAAGCACACGGATATAGCTAGTTTACTTCAACGACCTTCACGTATTTATGAACAACCTATGAATAACTCAGTGTTACAATTAAAGAGTAAGAGAAATGTACAGCTAAATGGACACTGAAATGACTTACAGAAAGAAATCAGCTATTTTATGTTGGAATACGAGCCCTTCACTGGTAAGAACAGATTATAAACCAGGAAATGATAGCAGTAATCCATTCTTTATGTTTATATTTCAGGAATATCTAACCTTGAGGGTTCAGTATGCAGGTTGAAACAAATTACTCTGATCACCAATATCAAGGTGTCAAGCTGAGATATTATATGTCAATCATTCTGTGACAAAGATAAAAGTGAACAAGATCCATTTCATTGTTACACAAGGATTATATATTTAGTGTCTTCCCCACACACACTGTATCTATCAGCATTTCTCAGTTTTTTTAGCAAGGAACTCAAAATGTAATTGTTTCAAGACAAATAATAGAGAAGCTTTAAACAAGATGGAAGTCTCACTATCTGTAGATTCTCCTCAAAAGCCTTGAGTCAAGCCAATACCAACAGACTTTATGAAACGGTGAATTGCATCTCCACTGAGAGTGCTCTACTACCCAGACAAATCAATTGACTTGACCTTGACATCTGCCCTACAGAGTTTAAGCAAAAAGGGAGAAGGAGAGAGCGAGTGAGAACACGATACCATCTCAGATGCTCTCCCTCAGATGGGAGTGTCTCAGAAAGTTTCCTAGACACTAGGGATACAAATTGGCTTTGTGCTGAACTCCGATTTCCCTGTGCACTAGCAGTGCCAGGAGTCTAGCTCTTGGGGAACACAGAGAAGCCCATATATGAACCCTGTGTGGGCTTAGGAAAGACGTAATGGCTAAAGCTTCAGCTGCTGGTAGCTCCAGGCATCCACAGCAGCACAACTTCTTCCTTCTCCCTCACCCTCAGGCTCCCAAAATCCACGTCAGCTGCACATTCGGCATCTAAGAGCTTTCTTGGATCTCGCCCACTGGACCAGATCCTCAGCTGGTTTCCCTGCTCCTTGAACTCTTGCCAAAGGTTTAACCTAAATGCGAGTCCAAGTGAGCCGGCTAGCTTAGAAAGAAAGAACCAAGACACATGATTGCTGCTCCCAGAAATATAAAAAAATATTTACAGAATTGTACAAACATCCTATTCTCATTAACTCCTCTGCAGCTTTTCTGAAGAGCCATTCCAAATATAACTGTACAGTATATACTACGGAAGAAAAAATGTAAATACATGCACAAACTTTTATTTAATCTCTGGAGAAAAAAAGAGTACATATTGATGGATTTGCCTCTTTCCCCTCTACAGTTTAAATAATTTTCTCCAGTTGACAGAAAAAAACCCACAAAAACAAAACAAAACACAAAACCAAAAACCAGAAGACTATATCCTATATTATAATTCCTTCAAATTTTAAAGGATTGGCCTTGGAAAACTGCATTCAGCATCAGATCAAAACAGAGCACATATGACAGATCCTGTAGAACATATGGATGCTACTACTTATATTAGAAAACCCCAATTCTACCTTTTTTTTTTTTTTTTTTTTAAAGAAAAGGTAGTTTTACCTATATAAGCAATCCAGAATCTTACCATCAAAACATAGCCTCAATCTGTGAAATTCTTGGCTGTTCAGCTTTTGCTGAAGAATCTGCTATGAACCAAATATCCTCTGCAACACCAACATATTACGAGCCAAACAGGAAAATACACAATTTCAAATATGGGATATTTACCTGCAGGATTCTATTCCATTTAGTTTTAACATTGTCTAAACATTAGGCCCAGGTTTGTTCAGACAGTGCTGGGCACTCATTTTATTTAAGAAGTCTGTAAGTAGGGGATAACTGCTAACAGTCTAAATAAGCCTCAAGGTAGCACCAGCAGGACAATCCTTTTCTACATAGGAAATTCAATAAAAGTAATCGATTTTAAAAGCCAATCAGGTTATGAGGAGACATGAAAAACATCTGATCAAGCTGCTACAGAGGCCACAGTGGTTCAGAAACATACCTTTGACTTGCAAGCCAGCCTATATATAACCACATTTCTCCACTGTGTCTTTCCAAAAGGTATTTGCACGCTGGTATGGACTTCCCAAGAGTTTGTGAAAGAGGCTGGAGCTGAGCCAGGCTTTGGCTGTGACACAGTCTAGTGATGACGGCCTGCGAGCTGCCAAGGCTGACTGAGGTGAAGTGGTTCCAGCCCCACAAACTTCAACGTGGGGTTGAATCCCCTTGTCATTTCAGTCCCCATCTCCCATCTTTTCCTAGGAGTTAATTATACCTTGGTCCTATTTAATTCTTCATTAGCCTAATGAAGCCTTTGCTGTGCACAGTGGTCTACATTTGGTGATCCCTAACTGTTCCTTACACATTCAAAGTAAAACTAGCAGTAGGATTGGCTGAGTAAAGACTACAGTGTTTAGTCTCAAAAAATAGTTGTGCTGAAATGAGGTATTTAACCAAACCTCACTGCTATAACCACTTGGCCAGAAGGCAAAGTCTTATCTCTGTGAACAGCAATTCCTTTTTCAAAGCAAAACCACACCGGCAATAACTTAACTTTTTTTTTTTTTTTAAACAACTGAAAGTCTTGGATACAAACTTTACTGCAAACATCCTAAAATGTGAAGCTGATATCTCTTGCCACCTGTAGTTTCCCCTGAGATGCATGTGTCTACAGCATGTCATCCGTTTTTCTTATCTGCCAATGGACCCACAGGAAATGTTTCCAGGTAAGCTTTCAACCACAGACAAACCTGAGTGTTACAGAAGTAGTACAGGTGTAGTCTGCTGAGAATGACAGGGACAGCCTCTGTCACCCCACAGAAAGAAGTGTCAACAGAACCATATACATGACGTTGAGGCCTGATTTTATATTCTACTTCCTTCGTGTAGCTGCTGAAAACAGGGATATCTGTTTTGCACCAGGGATATGACATTTAAAGCATTTTTTGACCCAATCTCTTTCACACAGGAAAGCACATATAACTACAGTCCAACATTTCAAAAACAAAATGTCAGGCAAAACCTATTCACCTTATAACCTAGCAAAAGCGTAGCCGACCCAGCCCTAAACCATAACAAAATGGTTTAGAATCTTATGTATAAATATGTTCGTATGTATAACTGTGTGCACACATGCTATGCAATTCCAATGCCAGAAAAGAATGATACTGAGTTTGGTGATTATAAGAATGATATAATGGCATTTAACACACGAGTAAGAATATACAAGCAAACTTACATAGGAACACATGTAACAACTCATCCAATTAAACAGTATTATCACTTACATATGTTAAGTCATTAGGTCTCTATTTGATTGTTCTGATCTCACTGATTTCAGGAAAAGCTCACCATAAAGGCAAACATTGTCATAAATGAATATATACCTATGTAAATACAGGCAACTGCTACAAATTAATGAAACTGTTAAACATAAGACAGAATGGTCACTTTCATAACCACAGCAATTTTAGTTTTCATGTACAGCCACATTAAGCCTATACCCAGACCTAAACTACAACAGTTGTTCTATCACCCAGTGACCCCTCCCCAGCAGAGAAAGGGAATCAGGAAAATGAGACCCCACAAGTTGAAATGGATTTAATGAAACAGTCAAACTAATACTAATATGAAATACAAAAAGTTATACTTATCCCAGTGAATATACTGCGGTCACAACAAACAGGAAAGCAGCCCTCAGGAGCAGAATAATGAGTGAGCCCCTCCAGGGATGGAAAGAAGCAGAGAGTGATGAAAGCATGATCCAAATGAACCCAAACAGGAGACCAGCAAACTTCCCCGTTTCCAGTGAGCATGACATTTATGGGATGGGACACACCTGTAGCCAACTCAGGGCAGCTGCCCTGGCTGACTCCAAACTTCTCAGGGCCTGCAGACCATGTCTGGCCTGGGATTCTGTCCCAGGGAAACTAGGACAGTATAGCAGCTGGAGAAACATAAGCTAAGCACAGGACATGCCATGCAAAACATGATGTATTCAAGGTGTAATGAGATGGTTCCTATCTTAAAGAGCTCAAAATCTGAACAGGACATATTAAATAGTAGAAACTGAAAACATGGAGAAATCAGATGACTTTCCGAAGACCACTCACAGATGCCATAGTGCAGCTGGGAACTGAACAGACTTCCCCAGCAGAACCTCAAGTATAGGATGGATCCTGCTTTTATCCAGCACAGCTGGATTCTGCTTGTCTTTACATGGACAATGCCTGGTGGCAGAAGAATGGGAGATGATTTCCCCCTTTCCTTACATACCCTGTTAAAGGGACTGAAAATTCCTCCAACTGCTTTATTTTCTATATTGTCTTTCCCAAAGGCCTGCAAGGAAAAAACATCACTCTAAAGAGAGCTCAGAGAAGAAAGTTCATGCCCTGGGTCATCTCTCTAAAGCAGATTCACACTGCACTCACACGTTTGATGTTGAATCCCTCAATTGTTAATATAGCCAGATTTGTCTACTTACTTGCCCTCAGTTTTGTAACTCACTGAGCCTCACATTGGGATTTCCTTCAGCCACAGATTCTCAGAGAAGTAAGGACTGAAATGACTTATTCCAGGCTAACCAGCATTACTCTTTTAACATGTGTGACCAAGTTCCGTGCAATATCCTTGCAACCCTCAGCCTCTCTGCGTTATACAAATTATAATGTGCCTGTTTGATACAGCTCCTGCAGAAAGCAGCCTGCTAAGTACCAGGGGGTACAAGCACACACAGCTAACCTAAGGAGACCACAAAAAACAACAGAGAAAAAGAAACACTATTTTTTTCTCTCTGTTTCTTTTTTTTTTTTTTGTTAAGACATTTGTTTTGCATATCTTGCAATTTTTCTTTTTCCTAATAAACACACTACCTTATTTTTGGTTTTGTGTAGCTGAAGTAGGAGGACAATTTGCTGTAATAGGCAGCGTGAGAAGCATTCTTACCATAAGAAGAAAAAAAGATTCGGCTCAAATCCCCAAACAGAGCCTGCCTAGGTGGTGCTGAAATAAAGATATTATGCTGCTTTTCCTGAATGTCCTTATGCAAACAGGACGTTGTAAATGTCTCTTTTTTGAAAAAGGGCCTTGTATCTGGTCTTAGTTCTGCCCTTTGATTTATTAGGAGCTTCAGCTGCAGACCAAATAGGTTTTCCTGTCTTTGCTAGCTTCTATTCCAGCCCTAAGTCATTGTGCTTTAAGACACGCTCCTGAAAGTACAAACTCTGTTACAGTGCCCTAAATAATATGTGATGCGAATAAGTGCTGTTAAAGGAGTTTCCTGTTTTGGTTTCCTTATTGGCACTCCAAGCTGAGCTAAAATCTCCAAAGGCCTTACTTAGTATGCAGATATTGAAACCAAACCAAAAAAAGATTCCTGCATTTGTTGTGCTGTAGCTTTAAACGCCCCTGGCAGAAACTTCATTTCTCTCCCTTTCTCCCTTTCGATCCTTCCCCCTCTCTCTCTTTTTTTTTGATGTTTCTTCTTTCTCTCAGCCTGTCATTGACAGTAAGTGCAATCACATTACACACAGCTTTCTTTGGAAAGCCCCCTTTTTAATGATCTGGCAGTCTGTAGACACTGACTGCTTCCAGAAAAAATTTCAATCCCTCTTCCCACAGCTTCCTCAAGCTCCAATGATAAATGACACCTGTCATTCTGTCACAGACAAACGGCACAGATGGGAGCGTCAGTGATATATGGCTCACCAGAACAGGAAATCAAGTTTGTTGGTTTTTTGGTTGGGTTTTTTTTTTAAAACAGAAAAGAGCTGACCAGGACAATGTCATGAGGCTGTTCCAGGGGGCCTTGCCCAGAGAAGGAAGGGAGGCAGGCGCAGAGGAACTAGTAGTTTTTAAGTAGCAAGCTGCAGTTTAAAGACTACGGACTGCGACTGTCTGAATGGCTCTGCGATTTAAGACTCAACGTGTGTCTAAATGGCAACCTGAAGGTGCAATTGCAATTCTTACAGCCATACCTGCACTAATGTCACACTACTGATCTAACCCCAGCAGCACCAGCTTCAGACAGCCTCCCGAGCTTCAGAGCTATGCTGGCAGCTGCCCTGGCACCCTGGGAAATCAGCTGCCCTGGGAAATCAGCTTGGACAACTTTGCATGAGCTGCGGTCGCAGTTTGGATTAGACGTATCCACAATTACATTTGATTTAATTTTTCTCGGTGATGGAACTGAACCAAAATCCAGGCTTTAAAAATGCTTGAGAAATGGGGAAATTTAATTCTGAACCCAATTTCTGTCAGACAGGTCTTGCTTAAGCTTCTTTTAAAATCACTCATGTTTTCACAGGGAATTTTTTCTTTGCAGGGAAATCACTTAGTCTGCCTGAGACTTGCAGCCACTTTTTCACTGCCTAGCAGGCAGACAATAAGCTCAGAGCTCTGACAAAAACTGTGCAGAACTTTTTACCCTGTGATGCCCTTCTTGATAAGAGAATTAAATCCTGCCACTCTCCGCTTACAGAGCAGCTGGAGAGGAAAAGGAAGCCCAACTGGTCATTAAAGAATATTTAGCACTCGTGAGAAAGGCAAGTCTCTCTGGGACTGCACATGGAGTCATGAAAGCAGGACTGTGCACGGAGAGAGAATGATAGTCTTTTCCGATCCCTAAGTGGGGACATTTTTACAAATAAGTTACTACCACTCCTGCGAGTGTAAAACCCATTCTTGCTCTCCACTGTCAACCCCTGGACGCTCCCCTTCTGCGAGACTATATTACAAAGCCTTTTCCAGATTTTGTTACAGAGCACACACAGTGCCATCGTCTCCTGGGACAAAGATAAAGCAAACGAACCATTCTTTTGCCCTCAGTCACAGAACTTGTCCTTATTTACAAAATCATCTCTCACAGGTAAACACAGCTCCACGAAATAAAGGTAGCAAAATTACACCCAAAGAAAAATTTTGGCTTGTCTTTCTGCCCATGCTGGAAATGCAGGGATACATTTAGAGAGCATTCCCTGCAATTCAGCTGTAGGGTTTCTGAAAAGATTAACGAATGTCATGTGACAAAATCTCCACATGCTGCAATGAAAATATATCCCTTGAGGCTGCATTTTCAAAAGGCGCTGGGTGATAATGCTGCCTTTCCTGCACATTTATTGAATTTGATGCATACAGTTGTGCGGACAAAAAACTAATCAGGAGTCCAAAGTGACGTGAAATACAACTAAGTATGCAGGCAAAGTTAACAAAAGAAATTTCATCACATTTCAGATGCCGATTATCAGCAGCAATAGCCTTCGGAGAAGTTAGGAGCAAATTCCTCAGATTTTCCAACATTATCTAGGCTACTTGAAGAGCTCCAGTACGGTTTCATGCTCTATATTAAGTCAATGTGATGAAATGTATAAAATGAACTGAATGATTGCTAACCCTAGAACATGGGCGGCTCAAGATTATACATATTCAAGGCATTAATATCAAGCCTTTCATCATCCATCAATGGTAGCCCACATAGATCACAGAAAATTTTCATTGCATGGACAGATTTTTGTCTTTCTATAAATTAAGAATAGGATTCTTACGGAAAGCAGAAAGGTAGTACTCCTCAGGCAGCTCAATTTAGTAAATCCACCTATGTCAGTGGGTTAGAGATGCAAAAAACAACTCTTCTAAGTATATAGGAGAAAAAATGATCACACCAAAGAGTAATGATTGAAGATGTGATGTAGTGAAAATAATTGGCCAACAGATAGGTGCTATTCCAACCAGAGGAAATGAAGGGAAGAATATGGTGGGGGTCCAATGGGCCACTGTCCAATTTAAAGATCAAACCCTGTCTTAGTTTGAAAGCACATTTTTATATCTCTGCCATGACAAATGGAGCTGCAACATAAGCCCTCGTATAAAAGGTAAGATGGAGGAAAGAACATGCAGTTGTACCTGTACAGTGCAGGTCCAAAAACTTTTAGCGTTAATGACACAACTTCTCAGCAGACCAACAGTGACAGAGGCTAGTGCTGGTTTGTGTGTCCTTCGATCTTAACCTGCAACCAGATAACTGCAAATCCATTTAATACCATGATGGCAAACAAACTGGAATCACAGAGATGAATGACACTAAACTGAAAGAAACGTAAAGGCTCTGAACTGACACCCTATGCGGGTCCATCTATTGTTTGTTCTTCAGTCTGGCCACACTCTGTAGTCTGCTCATTCCGGTTCAGAAGAAGAAACATGACTTCATAGCAAAACTTGGACTTAGATTGAATTGGAGCACCTGGGGCAAAGTTTCTTTTCTTATTCTATTTCCTGAGGATACAGCTGAGTGCGACTTTCTGGCTTCCACAGTCACTTCTCAGTTTGAAACAGATGCAGTTTTTCACTAAGAAAGATAACTCACAAGCAGAATTTCCGCTGCTATCCTTCTCCATTAGGAGAGAAAATTAAAATATCCTTCAGGAGGGAATACATAACAGTTCTGTAAATTTAACAAGGGGTTTCTGTAAGCACTGAAGAATATCCTGAAAACATACTACAGAACAGAATACAGTACATTATAAAAAAAATTAATAAAATAACTAGAATAATGCCAAGAAAAAACCATTCTGTAATGTCAATATTGTTGCGTCAGGATAGATCTAGCCAAGTATGTTTTAAGCTTTGATCAAAACTGTGAATCTGTTGAGGCAGAATTATAACCCCATGTAGCAAAAGTCTGAAATTTGTAACGACAATTAAAAAATATTATGTTCTGGTGACACCAAAAACCAAACAGAAATCCTGAGCCAGTAGATAAAAATTACCAAACCAAGCAAGTGAGAGAACCTTAAAACAGAATATGAAATGGAATCAAAAGGCAATGCTGGTTGTGGAGAGAAGTTTTTCAAAAGCACTCGGGGAATTTAGATGCTCACTTGCCATTGACTTTTAGTGAGAATTTTGTGCCAGATTGCTTCTTTTACCTTTGAGAATCTCAAGTAATGGAGTCACTTGAGAAAAGCAGGACAACAGCAAACTGAACACGCTGCAGGGTTAATCTTCCGCAATGTGCTAGAGATGCTGACAGACAAACCAATGGGCCAACTGGGGAAGAACTGGGACCTGCACCAAAAATGTACTTGTCAAGTAGTTGCAGATTTTTTTTTAGCTGTTCTGGGATAAAATTGACGTGTTTTGACTGATGAATCATGAGCAAAGATTGCCCAGTGTGCTCAGTTTGAAATACCAGCTTCTACCTGTGTGTGCTGGAACACTCTGTTCTCTCCTCTGAGCACTTCTTTGGCAAATCTGTTCTTGAAGTAACAGCTAAGCACAAATCCTTCAGGGTGCAATCCTGTTCCTCTCCAACCCAACAGGGATTATACCATAGAATCCAGCTGGGAGCACTAGCAGGCTATTAATAAGGAGACTTCAAATATATCAAAATTTTGCAAAATAGTCGTTTTTTCACATGTCCCTTGCAGCATGTTGGGACAAAGACATTTAGTGAAATGTGTTTGCTGTCATCCATTACACCTGCCAGTACATGACATTAGCTATCAAAATAGATGACAAACGGCGTGAACGTGGGGTGCCTGGTTGCTCCTTCTGTTGTTCCCAGACCTCTATCCCAACTAACTGCGTTTCTCTGCTCCTTCTTCCCCTTCAATCTCAGTACTTTCAGCTGCTGCGGAATACGATGGTCATAACTCCAAGTTTCATCAGACTGAAGATGATGATGGCAGCTGCACAGGTTTTCAGGTTTCTTCTTATCGCAGTCAGTGTCATCCTGGGTTTATTCACTCACAGAACCTATAAAGGCCCCACATAACTTCTGGCATTGGCATCTTACATTTCTGTTCCTCCTAGAAGTTACAGGAGGACTGAGCAACTCACAGAAATTGTGCTGTTTTAAATCTGAAGCAGCATCAAACCTCTTATGTTGTCTGCATTCACAATCTAGTCGGTGCCTGTCGGGCCTTTAAGCATACACTGATGTTAGAAGTATGAGCAAAATTGCTTAAAAATAACTTCAACTGCTATTTTTTTCATTTCTCTTTAATGCTTTATCTCAGGGCCTCCTGCCTTTGGTATCCTTTCCTTGAGGCCTTCCTGCTT
>WEIS01025229.1:0-38356 GCA_013389965.1 Todus mexicanus | reverse complement strand
AACAAAACCAAACAAACGAAAAAGGCAAATTGAGACTATTTCTAATGCTTACATTTATACAGTAATGGTTGAAGTGTGATCCTTTCAATTTGTCATCCTCAAACCATTTATGAAGTTGGTTCAATTTCCTCTAACTTTCTTTTCACATGATGCATGAAATGCAGTCTTTCAAAGGTTCTGCGGTCAATTTTAATTCTACTATCTGAAAAGAATTTAAGGATAATATTAATATTTATTTGCTTTTTAAAGAGGGCTAGAGATATCATAACAGTTGAAGAGCAAGATCTGTCAAGCACATACGATACATCCATAGTACACCTAGAGTAAATAGTGTGATGGGAGTGTTGCCATCCATAAACAATGCTCAGTTGCTTCCTCTTAAAAATCAAATTATGTTGATACAAACCTAAAGAGCGTATAATTCAATTTGCTATTATAATGGCCTGAGTTTAAAAAAACCAAGCTTCCATTTTCTTTTTCAGGCCTTTTGATATTAAGCTTACATGTACCCAAAGCAGGGAAATGTTTTAATCAGAAGATGAAGAAGCCTTTCTATTTCCACTACCCCAACAATTTGAATCGTTTCCAAACTATTGATTGATAGTACATCTCATTTTATTAACTCACCGTGTTGACTTTTCCTAATGGAGCAATTACCCTCCTGATGCTCTGATTCAGCAGCCACTTGTAACGCACACACATTCCTTTGATTCAATTTCTCTGAAATAAAAGGGCAGCTCTGTTGGTCAAGGTTTTATGTCTGTCACTGTCGTCTTCTACTGATGAGCTCTATGAGCGACTTCAGTTGACAGAGCCCTTTGACATAATCCCTGGAAGTTGTGCTTCCCTCTTTATGTGAAGTGCTTTGGTGAGCAACGATCTATTTTTATCTGTAGTGCACCCGTACAACTCATCTAGAGAAGCAGTATCAAGTTGTTAAAGACACCTTCAGTCTGTTCTCTGCTTGCTCGTGTCTGAGAAGAGCCCTAGTCCTTTACATGTGTATAGCTTCTGGAAAGGTCCTTCAGCCGTTTGGACGTGTTCTGGAGTTCAACTTGCTACACCAAGGAAGCAATTGCATGAACAATTAAGATCATGTTGTTGCTGCTTATCTTTTCTTTATATATATAATTTTTTTAATAGACTACATGGATAAAATAAGAGACAGCATATTAAATTCTAATGTACTATGTATGAGAAAAACCCCAGATGTGAAAAAAGGGATGCAGAGGGACAGAATACACAAAAAAGCTGGATATCCTAGTGGTGTTTCACAAGTCTCCAACCTTATTTTTAACTGTATTTGTATCTAAATTAAGTTCTTGCAGTTTTACTGACATCCCTTTCCCTCTGTACTGCCTCCCCTACAAAAAGCCAAAAAAATTAACCCCAAGCCCACACCGCTCTTGCTGTTACTTCCTGTAGTAGAGCAGCTTTGCTTTGCTTTAATTACTGGTTTTGAGAGCCTTAGTCTGAAAATCCATATCATTGAGTCCTTGAACGCTTGGAGAAGAGTAATTATCAGGTTTGTGATAATCTGTTTCAATATTAATACCTTGCATTGCAAGAAACAAAGTTGAAATTTTGACTCGCAGGACTAAATCCTGATGGGCAAATGGGTTCACGCTGGCCTTCCGCCTGAATACAACTGTCTGGCCCCTTCAGTCTGTCCCTAGGTTGGTGACTAAGACAGTGATTCCACTTTAGTGGGAACAGCACATTTTTCTCACCAGCAATGACTTCAGAGATATTCTGATAGTAATGGTTTGGGGGTTGGGTTGGGTTTTGTGTTGTTTGTTTGGTTTTTGTTTCTTTTTTTTGTTTGTTTTTTTGTTTGTTTTTTTACTGTGTGTCATATCTATGACAAGGTCTGAATTTTCAGCAAATAATCATTACAATGATTTTCATTCTGTGCCTTCCTTAAAATGCTGATTCATACCCAGACTTAATTAGAGTCTGGATACAATAAAAGGACAGAAAACTGCTGGGAGCTGCAAGTGACTGAGATGGACTAGCCTAGCCTAGAGTTTCCTGCAATAACAAGAGAGTTTTCCATCTGAATCAAGAAGGACGAGACATACAAGTGAGATGATATGTTGTGTCCTCTATCTCATTTTAAAAAATCAATTCACATCACAGTAGCAGGCTCCACCATATCTTTACTAAGATTTTTCACCTCGTGAAGGTAAATGTTGACTTTTCCTTTGTTTTCTGATATCTGTATTCTTGCATGAACTTTATCTTGGGTTCTGACACAATAGCAGATTTCAGCGTCTCAGAACAAAGCCCTGTAGTATTTTTTTACTGCTGGTGATAGTATTTACCAGATGGAAGTGATTTAGAAGTCTAGAGCAGATACGAATTGTTTTGAATTTGAGTATCTTTCCGTCAGAAATTTTTATCCCTTAAACCTATTCCTCTGCTAATATATAATCTATTGGCACACAAATAATGTGATATTTTCTTCGTGCCATAATTATTTAAGTTTCTCTCAGTGTTTTATGGTTGATGGAAAACTGGCATAGCTAGACCAGTCTAAACGATTATCAGTTTGCATGTTTGGCATTCCTGGCCTGTTAAGTGTCGTATTTTACACTTAATGCCTCAAGATTAGCATGATAGATTAGTGTGCTTAGTTAAATGTTTTTACAACTTATGCTCTTATTAACTGTTCTGTTGATCCTAGGAAATACGTCTTTTTTCTTTTTCTTTTTTTATTTGATGGATGTCATGTCACAGTAATACCTCGGCTTGTAAATCAAATGTTGCTTTATGCTATGGTGATGGTGGGTTAGAATCCATTTCAGATGAAAAGTACGGAGACATATGTTTTAAAAAAACCAGGAAGTGCAGAAAGTGTTTCTGCTGATTTGTGATATAAATGCACAGATTCTGTTATCTGCCTTGTGAGCTTTGTTACTGTCGTGTTATCCATAAACATGATTAAATTTGCTGAGGGAAAAATGAAACAGCCTGGCAAGTCCAAGGGGCATCAGAGACACCAAGAGCTTATGCATCCTTAGGCTTCACACTAGGATGTGTGGAAGCTGAGATTGGGAACAAGCAAGGCTGTATGAGAGTGCGAAGCTGTTTATCTCTTCATCTAAAGACTGTACATGATCTTATGTGTGTACTTATGTACATATGTGCGTATAGGATCTGAGAGTTTGGATGCTGTCTGTGCTACTAGATACGAGAACGATTTCTGAGGTATAGATACATAGACACTGTGCAACATTTATGTTTCTTAATTGAAATTCAGGAATATAGTGTCGCTTGGAAAGAAACGGGAGATAGGAGAGAATTGGGGATATTTCCTTCAGATATTTTTCCTGCATGCTTTGAATTCCTTGGCCGCTTCTTGTGCCAATGGTCTCTCTCATTACTGCTACTCAAATTATGGAATCATAGGATTGATGTGTGTATATATATGTAAAACATCTGCATGCGTGTATTTGTATAGTTCATAGAACTAATGGCTGTGCTCTACCTTGGTTTTTTAATATGATCACTAAAATGTCAGTTCTCTTGCAGTGAAGAAGGCCATCAAATCTTCATTGCAAAGCATCTGTATTGATAACTCAGTTACTTACCTGGTGACTTCTCAGAGATAACCTTGGGCTTATTTTACACCTGCTCTGAGCTGGTTAAGCATGAGGCAGATCCAATGTAAAACTTCTCTCTAGCTGCATTAGCACATTATTGTACCTGAGCTAGCGAGCCAGGGCTTTTCACTTTGAACTTCAGCTGGCTCAGGCAGATTATGGGTCAGAACATGGAACGCAAACACTGGTAGCATAAATCTCACCCTGTGAGGCCTCAGATCATTTTGTGCTCTTTTAAGTGCCAAACACATAAAATTTTTATGTCCTTCAAAAATCTTTTTTAACCAGGCCTGATTCCAACCTTCACCTCAAAAAGAGTATTACTGAATGCAAGTTTAATAGCAATTCCGAGTGTGAAATAGAATAGAAAACATTGGTGGCTGTGTCTTTCGAAATGGAATTAATGAACGGTTGAGCAATAATAATTAATTAATTATTAATACCTTTTTTAAAAGACAACTCTATAGATCCTGACACTTTCGTATGAATATCTCTACCATGTAGCTTGTAATTAGAAGATTGCGGTAGAAGTCCATGGCTCTCCGTGTTCTATACATTAGACACCTTGTCATTACCTGCCTAAAAGGTGTCACTAGCACCTGACGAGGCTACGTTAGAAACTCACTGATACCCATGCTGATTTAAATTATTCTTTATTGTGTAGAAATAAACGTTAGTTTAACTGGACCTCTCTGAGGCACTTTCAAAATAAGCCAGGCAAATAGTCCCCATAAATCTCTATTTTTTTAACAGTGACTTTTTAAAATTAGTAACTAAATTAGATTTTGATGTCAATATCTTCTTTAGACTGAGGAACTAAACATCTCTGTTACAAGGTTAGGTCCTTAAAAGGAACCGATAAATCCTCTAATGAGCATTGTATAGGTGGGTGTTTGGAACCTACTTTATCACAGCGAGGGGTTTGGTGGAATTGCGTGGGGTTTTTTCTTTGCTCTCTCGGCTCTATTTGCCCTCCTCCTTTCCATTGTCCTAAACAGTAATTAATGCCCAGGATCAGCATGGTTGCTGCTGCCATGAGAACATGCTGCAGGAGGAACAAAAGAATGACGTATGCTTTGAAAAGGAGCCAGATAGTGAAAAATGATTATGACCTGCTTAATTATGGGCTTTTTCAGAGCAGCATGTTTAGTTTTGCATCACTTCAAAAACTAATAGTTTCATGTCTTTTTTTGAAAACAAAAGAGAGAAGAGAAATTATATTATAAAAAGAACAGTGATTATATATATATATATATTTATATTTAGTGCAATATTTGGAAAAGTTTAGGCTGAAGAACAGCCTTAAATAAATCATTTCATAAAAAGAAACAAATATCACCTAAAAATACAGAAAATGTGATTCACCATTTCCACTCAGCTGGAGGTGTTTGTTCAAGACTGGGTCCCTGCTGCTGTTGTGGCTGTTACCGTGGATTTCCCTGGAGCTGTAGCAGACTGGGTTTACCTGCGCCTGTGGGCTTAGGTCCCCACCACCTTATTTATCAAAGGGGCAGTGGGAGAGGAGATCCTCTGGCCTATTCTGAGGTCAGGCAGTGTCCAAGGTGGCTTCTCACCTTATCCTTCTCATGCTCAGGTGTAGGTTGCAGCACGGCTGTTGGAAGGCTGCTAGGGCATCGTGACCACCCGGTACACAGTACAGCAGCTCACCCACCCTGCCTGCATTTCAGGGGATGCTCAGCTGCCATGGGGTTTGTGTACAGAGAGCCTTCTAGAGTTAGCCTGAGCTCAAGGAGAGTCTGCTTAGGCTTTCTGCATCTCTCTTGACCATGCCTTTGTTAGGAGCAGCTGCCATCCCTCTCCTGCTGCCGGTGCCTCTCGGTTCATGCAGCCTTATCCTCCCAGAAATAACCTTCCCTTCAGACGTGCAGGTGGAGCAGGAGATGGCTTCACAGCTGTCTGTCAGATACTCTTCTTAAGTGCATGGTCTTCATCCCACCCCACAGACAGGCCAGCACGCGTATTGAACTTAAAAGCATTGCTTCCCACATTAGAAATGCCAAAGGGGGCGAGGGGGGGGGGAATTTGCGGTTTTTCCTATATAAATGTTCAGCCAGGTTAGAGATTGTAGCTGATGGTTGTTGCCCTTGTCTATCCTAATCTTCTTGTGGTGGGCTCTTAGGTGTTCATATGTAACCCCTTGTTCTGAATCCACCATCAAAACCGTGAGCTGGCAAGTTTTGTGTTCCCTGATGGAGCAGAAGTCAGCGTGACAATGCTAAACATACATCTAGGTACACAGAAAACCCCGTGGGTCTGTGTTTGGTGTATCATGGATTAGGTACAACCCAACAACCTAAACATGCCTTTGTGCATTAGGTGCGCCTGTTTTATTTTTAAAACCAGTTATTGACATGGACTTGAGAACTTCTCTCAAGGTTTTTCATGACAGGTATCTGTTAAGAAGGTTTTGGGGAAAAAACAGGTAGGCTAGGCTTCGAATTTCTGATATTTCTATGGTCCAGGATGAGAGGGGGGGAAAACCGAACCAAGTATCTCAGTATGATGCCTTAAACATCATCAGGACAAGAGTGAAAATGCAGCATTTCTCCTGTGCTTCTGATGCTTTTTTTTCATCTAAACATTGTTTTTAATAGCTCTGCATCTCGTTACCTACTTCAGTCAGCATCCTGCATGTTTTCATGTATAGGGAACCCCGTCTTTTCCTTCTACTGAATGTACAAAATCTCTTACAAACCTGAGCTTATGTTAGGTGAATGCCGCAATAGAGCTAAGGCATTTTCACACTAGTTCTGAAATTGCAGGGTGATTTACGTATTTATTTTTATAATTGAGAGGAAAAAGTAGTTAAGTAGCACGATTTTATATGCAAGATGAGAATACTTCGTACGCTTTGCTTCTGTCATGTGCAAGTCCCTAAATTGCTTTTGGCAAGTAGATAACTTCGGAAGAAATTGGTTTAGTGACAGAAGTGTTTTGAAAATAAACCTTGAAAGTGAGTATATGAAACCTATAATTACCTAATAGAAGACTGAAAAGGTTTTTAAAAGCAAAGCAAATTTTAAACACTAGAGTTGCTGCAGTTATCTGACCTCTCCACATACTCTGCCGTATGTATACATTGCGGATATGTAGGGAATGATTTTCTGGATTCCCATTAGCCACAAAATGTTCTGGGTGAGGCACTGGGATCACAAAATCAGTGGATAGCACTTGCCTGGAAAACGTTTGCTTTGCAGGTAGCAGAATTTGAGGAGAAGGAGAATTTCTTGAAGAATTTAGTAATTTCTTCCAGACTTTCTTTATTGCTTCTGTATTTTTCAGATTTTTGGCCTCCCCGTTGCCTTTCTGACATCGATCAGGGCACGTATTTCATTTGAGAGCCTGATGTGTCATTGTACACAACGGCTTTGCTGTAGCTAAATGCCGACTGAATGCTTGACCTTGGACTGGGACAAGCTATGTCTGCTTCTAGTATGTGGTGCACTAGTGTCAAACCCATGTTCTTCACAAGGGCTTGCTAGTGGGTGAGTTTCTGCTTTGTTGAAAGTAAGCCACGAAACATTTACTTGGGTCACAAGTAAAGGAAGGTGAAGCTCACTCTGGGATCTCTAGGACTGGTGTCAGAAGAGGTCTCTTACAGCCCACTCATCCTCTTTGATTGCAAACTTCTAGTCCTTTGTTGTCTTTCATGACTGTGGCTCGCTGGTACACAGCATGATCACTGCAAGAGATGAGTATTCACTTCTTTGTTCATAAGAATCTCTTGTTACTCTGTGCAAGTAACTTGTCACTACTGAGAACTTGAATCCTCGGAAGACTTTGGTAAGAAATTAGAAGGGGGGAAAGTTTGATGGATCCTGTTCATGTTTGTGTCCACTGGAATTTGGGATTTTTTTAACATCACTAATGCCATTCTTGACTGTGAGACAAGGTGATAACTTCATCTCCCTGTTAACTGCCATCTCAAAAAGCCTGCGTCAGTCTGAGGAAACAAAATACACATCTTTGTTGTTGCAGCACAAGGTTTACGTTCATTGCTATGGCAGTTCAGCAAATGTGCCTATTTCTGTGGGCATCTAGCTAGATCATGACAAGTTTAGGTCACGGTGTCTGTATTGCTGCAGGGGAATGGCTCTTGCATACTTGTCTGCATTGGAAACATTAGTGTCAGAAAGCTGAGTAAATCCTTATTCAAACTGATATATAGCTTTAAAAATGACTGTAATGTATTATGTCCCTGAGGAAAAGCATAAGAATTTTTGGCCGTGTCATCACTTCCGAAATGCAAGTGCTTCAGCTGGGGATAGGTAGCTACCACTGGTTGCATTGATGGAGTATGGCAACACCTAGACTAGAATGTAGACAAGACAGAAAGAATATAAAGAAGCGTGTTAATCTATTCTGTAGTCCTATCCAGGACTAGGCAGTTTCTGCCACTTCTCTGATTAATCCTTTTGAACAGTTACAGTTAACAGCTCTGAGATGCTGCTTTCATGCTTAATACGGTATGAAAGGTTGCTGTCGGTGTTGGAAGTCATTTAAAAAGTAGCTGGGAAGATTTGCTGTTCATTCTTCAGGCACCCTACCAAGGAAGTTGTATGGGACATGAGATTGATGATGACGGCTGAAAGAGTGCATCAGCTTTTTGAGTAACTCAAGGGAGAAGGACTCCAATGAATTATTTTTTGTTAAACTTTGACTTTTGTATTCATTTGGCTAAAATAAAAGTAGAGAACCAAAGAAACACATAACAAAAAATACTTCAACTTGCAATTGTTATGGCCCTAAATAACCGTTGCTTTTAACTGGCATAGGTTGGCAATGATGCCAAGCAAAACAGTCCCACCTTCCCCTGGCAGCTTGTTCACATTCCTCCCCCGATGCCTCCTCCTCTGTGCCAGCACGAGGGTATGTGCAGCTGTGCATTGACATGGGCTGAGGAACCGACACAAGGTAACATTAATCTGAGAGAAACTGCTGGAATTTTGTGTTTTATCTCTGATGCGTTAGCTGCTCCAGCTGGCAGCCTGGCTCTGCATGTGCCGATGCGATGGGAGGAACGGCACAGGGCAGGAGCGCGGGATGGAGAAGAGCAAGTTCTGTTCTTTGGGTGACAGTGTGGAACCACTGGGGAGCTCTGCTGGCTTAAGTGAGAGGAGAATAGAGACTTGAAAGGTGAAGAATCTGGATTTGTCACCTTCTAAGTCTGATGTTTTGCAGGATAATGAAGGGTAGTAGCAACCAACGTGCAAACCTCCAATACAAGGGCATGAAACATTAGTGTTGTCCTGTATTTCATAGAGTCATTGAGTCGTCAATTCTCAGTGACTTCATAATGCTCCACGAAAGTCTTGCTAATTATCATTATATGAAATAGCCTTTAATGTCCCATTTCTGGGTAGGTGGTGTACATGGGATCCTATTATGCTGCAGATACAGTGAAACTTCTCTGGTTTCTAGAGGTGTTGTTCGGGGTTTTTTTTTGTTATTTCAATATGTGTATCTATGAAGATATGTTCTCTGATGTATAATTTTCTATAGAAGTATTTTTGTTTAATGCTTCTGCAGTGGAGTTGATGTGCTAGGTTTAACTGCAAGTATGCACAAAGGTCATCTAAAGCACTTGAATTAGTCAAGCAAAGATTAATACTATCTTTGAAGCTGTTTTCTCCTTGGCTGCTGGAGAAAACAAAGTGGATTGCCTGTAAGTAGGTGTGAAGAAGCCAAGGAAAATTTTCGGATAGGCCTCTGTTTGTGTGTTGGATGATATTTGCGTCCTTGTGCAATTCTACTGACTCTTGTTCAATGTTTTTTTAATCATGAAGTGAACTTGTACAGACATATATTTGTTTATCATAAGCAAGAAGCTTAAAATCTCTTTTCTATCTGTCATCCATTTGAATTAAGTATCCTTTTCATAAACAACTGTGTGGTCTTCACATGTCATAACTTGCTTATGTAGCTGAATTGAGAACAAAAATGTCTTTTAACATATTTGGGATGAACAGAGAATGCAGCTTTACTGTCCTTATGAACCCACCTTCTGTTTTTTCTCAATTAGCAGAGGTGCTCCTGTGAGACTTCCTCAGTTACTGGTGTTGCTGATGACAGCAGCATCTGCCTTGCTCCTGGACATCTCACAGCTGCAGGAGGAGGGTTCTCTTCATCCTTTTTCCTTCTTTTCTTTCTTCCCATGTCCTGGACACAGTGTCCCTAAAGGGGCCAGTGCAATCTCCTTTTCTACTGCAAGGCAAGATGTTGTGGGGTGCCTGGGTCCTCTGCAGCCCCTCTCGTGACATCTCTCAAGTAGAAATGGGGGGTCTTGCCAACAGCCTCAGGCTCCCTGCACTTCCCAAGTGTCTGGTCCATCCTCATTGCTGTTGAGGAAAAGAGGCCATGGAATGGCATTGGAGGGATTGTGAAGTGTGGAGGAGGAGTGTCTTAATAGGAAAAAAGAAATCAAATCATCCTCCTTTCACAGGCTGGGATCCCAGCCTCACCCATTGGCCCTACAAACATTTGCCATCTTCCTACCTTTGATCTCCTTTTCACCAAGGGACTTTATGTCATTCTTTAGACCAGTGTTGGAAGTGTCAGTCCAGCTGTTACCTAGTTTTGGCAGACACTTTGGAGAACAGCGAGGGGACCTTGAGGCTGGTGATTTCTCTTATTCGCAGGAGTAAGTTACTGCAGGTCAACTCTTAATTGCCTGTTTTAACCTCACTGCCCAGGTGAGAATCGGAGGTGGCTAAAACTTCCACTCAACCCAAGGAGAGCACTTTGTGGTGCTCCACACGCTGTGTGTTACAGCTTCAGAACTGGTTTGTGAAGTTCGGGGGAAAAGAGAATGCGCATCTGGACTGAGGGGGGCTGAAGGGATGCTGATGGCCTCTTCCTCTTGAGAATGGAGGTAATTTTCAGCGTTGCCTCCTGCATCTGCACAACTGCCTGCACCTACAATAAATCTCCAAAACACTTAGGAGGATAAATGCAACAAAAATTTTAAACTCAGAGTAAGCCTTAGTGTGCAACTTAGGGGAAATTTGAAGTTTTAGATGTTTTGTGGTTAATTAAAAATTAACTTTCAAAAGTTGATCTTAATTGCACTGGAAGCATCTTCTCTTGCAGCAGATGTTCAATATAATACAAGCTGGGCTGCATTTCTATT
Source organism: Todus mexicanus (assembly GCA_013389965.1). Lineage (NCBI taxonomy): Eukaryota > Metazoa > Chordata > Aves > Coraciiformes > Todidae > Todus > Todus mexicanus. Next base: position 27,601 of record WEIS01025229.1, on the reverse strand, counting down.
TGTGTTGTCTTTGTTGGGAAAAGTTGTCATCGGTCTGAATACATCATTTGGTGAGCCACCTGCTTTCCCTTTCCTCTTCTCTTCCCCACTCGTTTCCTTTTGAGGTTGATAGTGAAAAGCATAAACTGAAGAAGGCGTCCCTTCTAAAAATTTGCTTCTCACATTGTGTTCTCCTGCTAATGCTTATTTTATTAGCTGCCTTCTCACTCTGGCAGCCAATGCAGTGACACAGCATTCAGGGCACTTTTCCAAACTCAGATTTTACAAGCAGTACACAGTGGAAACATTTACAAATCTGTTCCAAGATACATATACACTGGGTGTATATATCCCAATGTAAATATTCAGATCTGTTTGTTAAGCTTTCGATTTGCGAACTGGTTAGAGGTTTATATTCGTCGGTCTGTGGAGAATCCCTTCTTTTTGTGGTCAAAATGACAGCAGGTTTCCTAGGGGGCGAAACAGCTGTTTTCTTGTCTCAATGTTCCTCGTGGCTTGTCTGGAATTCTCCAGCATCCACATACTGCATGTTGACAAGGAGAGAAGTGGCAGCTCAACCAGGTCTACCTGCGTCGCTGATTAGTCCTTGATGCTTAGTAATCTGTTTGCAGTGATGGGTTGCCATGGGTTTGAGGCATGGGAACGAGGCTGTTTACTGTTGTTTTGGTAAATCATATCTTTATTTGAAGGGCTGGGTTTCTCCTGAAGTCCATCACTTGCTGGATGGAAAGCTGTAGCTCTGATGTTTTTCAGAGCAGGAGACAGAGAGGCAGTGGCAGTTGTTACGATAACTATAACGATCTGTCCTCTACAAGGGAAAAATGATACTGTTTTTTCTCTCTCTAGGTTAGAGAAAATTTAATAGTTTAAAGTTCAGTTTTTACTGCTTGCTGTAACTAAACTATTTTTTTCTAAATTGCAAGGAAGGTATTGACTTGTAGGCAAAAATGGTTAATAGGTGGTCTTGAGAAATGTCATCTCCCAGTATGTAAACTCCATGGCTGATCAGACAGTGATCAAAACGTGTCCAAAGGAAACCCAAACTGTGAGAAACTTCAGCATTAGTGATTTGCATCTAGATTTGAAATAAATGGGGTTTTATAAAAGCAAAACTCCCCTTCAAATGCTGTAACCAAAGGTTCATAGTTTTGCAAATTTCTGGTTGTCATTTTTATTCTTAGGTTTGTTCCCATTCCTAGGACTTAGTGTGGGAGAAATACTTAACCTTGAGTATTTGGTATGAATCCCTTAGATTTTAATCATCTGCCAGGGAGCATCCCATCAAATGACAGTGAAGACAGAAATGCAGTCTTGGTTTAATGTCTTGGCAAATGTCTTGGTTTAATGGTTTTGTTTGTTGTTTTTTTTAATTACCAAACATTTAATTTGAATCCATCTGCGGTAAGGACATAAGTCTTGCAGCATCTGAATAAATGTTTCTTGTCAGAAGCCCCTAACCTGTGATGACTTGCTTTTCTGCTTAAGGTCGTTACCTGTTGTGTGCCAGTAAGTCTGTGCTTTAACATTACGGTAATTTCAAAATCAGATCAACTTTGAGAGGTCATAACAATGCTTGGCATGTTTTCAGTAACAATTTCTTAATTTCTGGTTTGTATGCTGAATTTAATTTTAGTAATGCATTTCAATCCTACTGCAAAATGTCTGGGGAGGCCTTGATAGTGGGATGCTACGTGATGTCTGCTTTAAAAAAGAGGAAAAACTTGTCCATCCAGTGTCAGCCACTACATCTGCGGTTTTCTAGCTGGGGTAAGCTAGTCTAAGTGCCTGGACTGCCTTTGAAAAAGGTCGTCTTGTTCCTGGTGAGATGTTTGTGCTCTCTCTGGTGATGGTGTGAGCAAACTGAAAAACAACCTCCTCTTGCTCGCCTGCATTGCGGCTGGATTGAGCGCCCTTATCTAGCTCACTGCACGAGATGCCCCGGTGCTGGTAAGAGCCCTAAAAAGGGGCTGGGGTCACAGGATTTGTCTTTTCATGGCAGCCCACACTGACATTAAAATGCTTGTGAAACCAGAGTGCTTTGGGGATTAAAACTCTCTGAGGGCAGGACCATCCTGCCGTGTGCTGGGCTGATACAGTGCCTGTGAGGGCAGGGCGCTGCGTACACCCCGCCACGCTGCCAGCATTCCTGCAATGGCACCTCACACAAGTCTGCAGGTACGCTAAGTTTGTATTTCAGCTCTTCACCTTATGAAACTATTAAAAGCAGTTGCCTGAAAAAAACCACACATGTGGATCAGTGTAGCAAGAAAGCATGAAAAGGCCCAAACCTGACCTTTATCAGGTCAGCTGAGCCTGGGAAGGAAATATTACGTGTGCTTGATGAGGCACATGTCTGCACCCTTTGCTTCCTCTTGACTGAAATGGCATTTGAGTATGTAGCTAAATGTAAGCATGTGCTCAGATAGACTCCTGGCCTCATCTCTGCCTCAGAGAGCAGAGAGTGCTCTCTTCTTACCTGTCAACCTCTCTGACCATCACAGAACTGCTGCACCTCCCTCTGCAGAAGCGCTAGATGACTTTCCTGCCTGGCAGACAGGTGAATCCACCAAGTGTTTCTTGGAGAATCTTCTTTGGAGAACAGTGGGATGAGTTGGAAACCAGAGCCTCTGTGCTTGGCCGGACATCCTGTTGGACACACTCTTCTCGAGACATGACTGTGTCTCAGAATGTTTGCGTAGCATATCTGGCTGTGAGCGTGGTGATGCGTTAACTCTCTTTGAAGTACAACTAGTGAAGGGTACTCGTAGAAGGACGTGATGCAGAAACTACAAATGCGTAGGAACAGATGGAGTCACACTAAAAACGAGGCAGTGGTTTTTACATCAAAGGCAAGGAACACATTGATCTGGTAACACAAGTAGTTCAGCTATCTCAGCTTCAGTTTTCTACATAATTGCCATTCCAGCCGCAGAATACTTTGGAGTAAGCTTTGGAAATTGTAATAAACCATTTGGAGGTGGATAGGAATAATTTATCATTAAGACAAAGGAGTGAAATATTTTGGCTTTTACCAGGTTCATTTCTTAATAAAATCTTCTTTGCTGGCTGGTTTCTGCTCCTCTCCAATGGCTGTACTGCCTAACTGTAAAATTGCTGCTTGCAGTGGGCAAATCAATAGCCTTATTGGTGTGCTCTGCTGCCTCTCATTGCCGTCCCCGCCATAGTGCCCTTCTTTTGATGAAGGGACGCTGGGACGTCATGTTCCAGATGTCCTCTGATTTGTGGCTGGTGAGGTAGGAAGGTCAAAAGGGATACAGGATCTGAATAGCTCAGATACCCATTAAAAACAAGCCCATCTGTGAGCAGCTGAGCAATGAAACCCTGGTTCTCCCTGAATTTGTCTCGTGTTCAGATTTTCTGGTGCCAAGTAAGTCATCAGTTTCAACTTTGCTGGTTTTGAAGCCTTCCCAACTAAGGTGGCTCTGGCTATAGCTCTGCCCTCAGTGGGAGGGTTCCTCTAGGCTGTGACGCCTTCTGGACCGCGATAGGTTTGAGGCTGTGTTAACACAGCAGCTAAAGTGAGCTGATGGCTTTCAGAGTTGGTAGAGAAGAAACAAATGCAGAGAGTGGTAAGATTTGCCTTTTTTGTCTTTAAGTCAGGCAAAAATTTCCGTGCTGGGGAACTGTTGTGTTAGGAAAAGTTGGTCACTGCCAGTGCTAACACAGCTGTTTTCAAAAGTTATAGCAGATTTTGGTTTTATTTTGGTTTTATTTATTTACTTTTTTTAAATAGATGAAGTCTAGCTAGAGCTCAGTGGGGTCAGGCTATTATAACAAATAGCAAAGGATGCTATCACTTGGTGACAGGTAACAGGAGATACGCCTATTGGAAACACTAACAAAAATATGCCTAATAAAACTAGAAACTATAATCCTTCATGGTAATCCACGTGATCCTAAAGCTCATCTATTCAAAAGAAAAATAAAGTGCCACTTGTAAATAAAGTGAATCTTAAAATGCCTTTATCAGACCTTCACCTTTTAATAAATAGCTTCTAAATATAGCATTGCATCAAACACTTGAGCAGAGCTTCTGTGTTTCCACGGCAGAGTTGCTGACTTCCATCTCCTGTGCTTTTATACAGCTTGTGTCTCTGCTCTGTGCAAAATGTGTTACTAATAACGAGGCTTTTTATTTACAAAATGTTCTCACTTGTCAGTTTGCTCCAGTGGTGTCATATCATAATCTCATTTTTCCAGGTGATCTAGTCAAAGATGTGGCTCCTGGTGTGTTTGCAGCTTTGCAGGTAAATTGCCATTAGTCTTCATTGTTGGCAGGTGGTTTAAACTCTCAACCATGCCCAGCATCCTTGGGGCCGACTGTTGGATGTTATTACCGAAACAGGGCTAAGGGGGTGGGGCCATGTACTAGGATGTGGAGGCTGATGCTTATAACTAGAATTTTCTGTGCAGGATTGTACATTTTAATAGCTTTTGTCTCGGAACTCTCTGGTTCGATAGAAGTGCAAATGTTTCTAAATGCAAATACAAATGTTCGTGTATTGCCGTTTAAAAGGAAAATGGTAAAAAACCCCCAGCCATCTAAGAGACATGAAATAATGAAGTCACTGCATAAGACTTTTAAAATATCAAGGAGGAGAGGATTTTTAGGAACAATATAGGGTTAAACTTAGGAACTATAACTCAGGAACTTCTTGCCAGTTGATACAGCAAGAAACCTCTTCAGGGTTACTAAATAGGTATCTCCCAGTATGGGCTCAGGAGGGTCCATGAACTACAGGTCCTGGTGAGCTGGTGAGGTGTGCCACTACGCTTGGCGTGCTCTTACAGCCTCTCTGGACAACTGCTGGGGACACCATTTGGGACAAGAGGTGGCACTGAATGGACCTGTGGTCTAACCTGGTGCATCAGCTCTTCTGTGCCTAGACTGAAATTCTCACTTAATAAAAAGGGAAACAGAGAAATGGAGAGGATGTGTCTTTTCAGCTGATAAGTGCCTGAAGGTTAATTGGGGAATGAAAGTGGAACATTTGTGGTCAGCTCTGGGCTACTGGCAGAGCTTTTCCACATTGTGTGGAAGATAGAGGTGACCGTGGACCGCCAGCATTATGGTTACAGTATGAACTCTACACGCTTGTCTTGTATTTCTTGTCCTTCAGGCATCTTCCTTTCCAACTAAGGCAGCTGGAATCCAAAAAGGGTTCTCATTAGTAAAAAGAATCTTGTTAGTATTGCTGCTTCAAGGTGTACTTACCCAGTTCTTTAGGGCATTTTTAATACACTAAAAAGACAGGTTGAATTACACCGTGGCCTCTCTTAACACTCCAGAGATTTTCTCTTGTTTTCTCCTCTCTCAGATGATGAGTCATCATGTTTGTCACCATCGTACATCACTACCTAGAAATCATATAATTTATTTAGAAATGCTGACTTCCACATTTTATCTGCTAAACTAAGCAAGTACTGAACTGGCCTTGATCAATGTTCTTGAGTCAAGGGCACTGGCAATTTATTGGCTCTGACCTTCTCTGCGTATTCAAAAGCCTAAAAGACAGGGAAGGTCAATGGCAATTACACAATTTAAGAAATTCATGGAGAATTAGGCAACTAAATAACCCCAAGGATGTAGACTAAAGCTTGATTTATTTCTTCTTTAATATCTATGTCATCGCTTAAGGTTCATTCACTTGAGGTGAATAAGGTAGATCTAGCAGGAGTAAGTTGAAATAAATAAAAAAACCCTGCCTTTGCTCTTGTAAAACTAGACTTTCAGGCTCTCTAGATAATGATATTAGAAAATGATTACCGAGTCATTCTGGAGCTGTTAAAAGATCCACATACTGCTAATACAGGCTGGGATACTAGTCTTCATGTATTGGACCAGCCTAATAAAATTTAATCCTGTTCTGTCAATCCAAACCTCTTAAGGTGGATGTTTAAACATGCAGTACACTGTAAGTACATACGTATCTATAAAACAGTTTTGCAATGTCTAATAATTTAGGGTGTTTTCATTACTGGGCGTGTAACCTGAGGTGATTTTAAAAGCCCCAATGATCAAGAGTGTGCTCTATGAATGCCCTGGAACTGCATTTTCAAGGTATTTCAGGCTGAAAAATTAGAACCAGAAGCCACCAAACCCCGTTAATTCTGTTGTCTTCTAAGGTATGTGAGACACTCTTAGAATTTGAACAGTTGGTTTTCAACATGAAGCAGAGTAGTCCTTTAAATGCTTTGCCCATCAGCAGGAGGTGTTCTGGGGGATTCCTCAAGACAAAGGGCACAATACAGAGGAGAGCTACCGGGACAAGATTGTTCTCAGTTTTGTACCTGACACCTTCAAAAAATCAAAGCCAAGCTGTCCTGGGCAAGCTTTTTGTGGTTTAGCCTTGTGCTATGAACTCTTCCAAGCTGTTTAGTCCAGTGCAGCATAACAGAAATAAAATTAAATTCTGTTTCAGCAGCTAGAATCATTTTGTCTTAAGCTTATTAGTAACAGATCACTTTCTTCTTGTTCCCTACCTGCCACATTCTCACTTAGGTGTAATGTGTGTAACTGTACATCGTGAAGAGCTTCAGTGTCTCNATAAATCTCTTGAAGAACTCTCTTTAAATTCCCATATTGCAGTTGCTATATGAACATGTATTTTAACATCCACCACCAGTGTTTTCAGTGAAATTGGGAGCACCCGTATGAAGGAGATGTACAAGAAAACATGTTTAACACAGTTTGAGATTCCTCTCAAGGTGTTCCCCTTCTGCTGTGTCATTTCCTTTGGGTTTACATTTGTACTGGGACTTTCAGGAGTTAGGAGACATTGCATTTATGTTTGTTGTTAGGAACTGTAATGTGGGCATCACCTCCAAATACCTAAGAAAGTGGTTTAATTTTTTTCCCCCAGTTGTTTAAGACTTTCTGTATCTAGACTTTCGTATCATAGAGATACATGAATGGATCTTTGCATGCCAAAACCTGGCTTCATTTGTATAAGCAGTTACATTCTCATACAACATCTGGCTTTTATCTCAAGCGCTAGTGTGGTGGGTTGACCCTGGCTGGACAGGTGCCCACTAAAGCCTCTCTATCACTCCCCTCAACTGGACAGGGGGAGAAAAATGTAATGACGGGCTCATGGGTCTGAGATAAGGACAGGGAGAGATCCCTCAGCAATTACTGTCATGGGCAAAGCAGAATCGACTTAGGGAAACTAGTTTAATTTATTACCAATCAAATCGGAGCAGGATAAGAAATAAAACCAAACCTTAAAACACCTTGAGTCCTTGTTTTCTGCTCTTCTGTGCAGTCCTGGAGGAGTCTCGTGTTGGTAGGAATGGAAACAAAGCAAAGCCAACAGGCTTTTTAAAGAGGTTGATTAGACTTAGACAAGAAAACTGCTTTGGGATACTAGAAGTCAGTAGCAAAGCTGTGGAGGGATTGTAGGAGTGCTGAATCCTCGTCATTACTTGTAGCCACAGGAAAGAAATCTTCACAACTCAAGGCTTGCAGAATAATATTTAATATGCTGCTCTGTTGAATGGTGGCCCAGTTCCAAAAAGCAGTATTCCAATTGACGAATTTTGAGAGATAAATTAGTTTAGCCTATTAATAATCATGAATTAGAGACATTTTCCTGTACTCACTATGGACTGTAGCCATCAGTCACATGTGGTTTTGATGAGTTTCCTTTAGCTTTCCCCATGATAATCTTTTTCCCCATTGCGAAGTCATGCATTTATTCTAGGAAAGTGGGACTTGCATGATTTATTTCCCTCTGGTGGTCTTTTCACCTGCTTATGTGCCCTTTCCAGCCCCATTGCTCCAGTCCTCCTCGCAGCTTCTGCATCTTCTGATCTCTTCTAATCATTATCTTGCTGGTGGGCTGTAACCTTCTTGCAAGTTTGGTGGATATTGCTGCCCAGATGGGAGTGCTAAATTGGATTAGTTCTTTTGCCAACGAAAAACCTGCAGTGGGAGCCCATTCTTTCTCAAACCTGCAAAAGGAGAAATGCTGTCAGTGCATCTACCACATCAAAACCAGACTGAAAAAGAAGTCAAAGGAAGCTCATGTTTTACGAAACTCCAGCAATTCCAACCACTAGACAAAGAGCCGTAGGAAAGCAGCTTCATTAGTGCTTCATTAGCTTCACTTAACAGACTCAAAGGGAAATGAGCACTATACACAAGAGTTGAATGCTGTTCCAAATGCTCCAGATTATTTTTTGACTTGTGTTCCTTATGAGCTGTTGAAATTCGCCAACATCTGCGAAGATATTAAAAAACATTTCTGCTACTGGAAAATTAGAATATTCCCTTCTTTCATTGGAGCTTCATTGCTCCTCCTCTCCTCTGCCCTGCTGAGCCTGCTTCCATCTGCTTTTAGGTGACGTTAGCACAATTTAGACTCTCCAAAACTGCTGAACTTTGTCATATGTGGTAATTTGTATAAACAAGACATTCTTTTGAGTCTAAAGTATTTTCCATATATGTTTATATATACATATTCCTTATACCAGAACTGTTGGATAGACACATAACATGCCTTTCTTTTTTTCTGCTGAGCGCCTTGCATATTTATGGTTGTTCTGAGCTATATTTAGTTTGTATGATTGAGTTCTTTCAATTTTAACAAGAAGTGTTCAGAAAGAAAATGTTCCGAAGTGGGCCACGTGCTTTCCTCTTGTATGGCATTTTTGTTCGATTATACAGCAGCTGGTGTCAGTGGAACTGAGGTATTTAAAGAAAATACACATTATGAACTCCAGAGGGTACTGACTTCGGCAGTGATGCTAATCCTTAACAAATGCCTTTCCTGATCACAAGTAAATAGGACTTGAGAATTTTGGAGATATGTGTGCAGTTTAATTGCAGCTGCAGAATACATCTGATAGTGCCTCTTTGTCCTATGCTGAATTTTGATGAAGACAGGAGCTGTGGCTTTTTCAAGGAAAGCTATAACGAATTCTGGTACAGCTTCATTTTATATTTTTAGATCACAAGTGATAATTTACTTGCCCTTTTCTTACGGCTCTTGTCAGAATTCATGTTGCCTAATCTCCTTGCTCTGCTATTAAAACTCACCTTTGTATTTTCCACAGGCTAGGAGAGACTAATTTTAGCTCCTGGTAATTAGTGCTAATTTAGTTCTTTGTGCTCCATGAGTGGCCAACAAAGGCCTAATACAGAATGGGCATATTTTATCCTTACAGTAAGCTAACAATCGAATCAATGAAAAGACTTTCTTTTTCTCCATAATTCCTGTCATGCTTTTTTCCCCATATAAACCTGTGGATATATTGAGATAATAACGGTAAGAATCAATTTAACTGTGCTACCATAGAAATAGCAAGAAGCAAGAATCGATAGCAATGATGCTTCTGCAGAGCCTGAGCCGGAGGTTGGCAAAAAATGTCTTTTGAAGGAAGAGTGTTTTCATCTGTTGCCAGAACACAGCTTTTTCCAGGGCTGTATATAGCAGCTGCTGGTGCAACAGAGAAAGCCACCTCCCAGGATAGCATCTGAAGAATGCATCCCAACAGAATGAAGATAGAGCTTGGACTCTTGCCTTTGACACCTCTCTCTTCCCCACAAGTCCAACCGCATCAAGAGCCTTCTTGCTTTTCAGGAGCTAGCATTTTAGACACTCCTCCTACAGAAAGAATCCATTCCTTCCTTTAGGTTAGCATGTTAAACTGGTGATAGCTCCTGAACGGAGCCAGCAGCTCAGAGCCTGTGCTATTTCTGTGCTCACAGCAGTCTCCCATCCCTTCTGGCTGATGACTGTTCAATGGTCAGAGAAAAAATAGCTTGAAAAAAAAAAGTCTGCCTTGGAAAACAAGCTGCTGTTGCGGAACTTGGGGTACTATATAAGGAATATATATGGACCACAGCCTAATGACCAAGTTCAGGACACCTGAGGCCATGTCCTGTGAATACCCGAATTACATACATCAATACAGTGGGCTCATTTTTACCAGGGTAAATCCTTCTTAATTTAAAACTGTACTGGGCATCTAAGACAGGGAGAAGTAAACAGTCAGTTGATGTGATTTGGGAATATGTTTAAATTTTAAGTAGTAAGTTTATTGTGGTTTAGTGCGTGATTTTTGAACTTCGTAGGTTTGCTGCTGCAGACTAGATGCAGACCTTAGATGCAGATCTAAAACACAGGTAGTTAGTTTTAAGGAAGATGTGCAGGACCATGGCTTTAATCCCAAGCAGCAGTTATTGAACATCAGTAGCAGCTTCCTGTCATTAACCGGGAAGAATTTCTGCTGTGGTTTCTGCCATGGAGTTCAAAGCGTGAACGTCTGCTCTGAAGTCAAACAGACAGGGGAAGCAGTGAGCGCTCCAGTAGCAACACTGCTTAATTTTTGGATTTCATTTCCCTTTCCTGTACGGCAGCAAACACCCAAAAATGTTCCTATTGTTTTTGTGGGTTTCAATTTGCAGTGCCCGCGAAGGCTGAATTGTTTCCTGAGGTAACTCCAGCGCTGCCTTCGGTCACACAGCAAAGGGATCTGCTAGTGCACAGTCACCCAGGCCAGCAAGTCGCAGATAAGCCTTTGTGTTTTACTTTCCAGTAAACAAAGAATGGAAATGGTCCAAACCTGAGTATTTCTAAGTAAAAGCACAAAGAAACCTGCCAAGTTAGTCGTTGCCGATACTCAAATGGTGTGTTTCTGTCTTTTGCATCCATGGAATAGAGCTACACATGGCTACATCTGGCGGAGGAAGGCAGGAGCTGTACCTGCCGTTCAGGGCAGTGAGTTGAAATCTCAGAAAACATTGTTTCTGAGACCTTCTCCGTCCTTCCTAGCCTCGTGCTCGGGGAGTCTCCCTTCTCCTGGAGCGATTTGGTTTTACTGGGAAGTGTTGCATTATTTGTTCGCTCTCTCTTCCCCTCTCCTTGTGTATTTAAGCTACTTCCCTGAAGGAACTTAAATATTTTTGATAATTCTGTTGCTCTTCTAATTCTGTTTCTCTTCTACCTCCTTCCAGCACCTTTTGAACCCATTTACCAGTTTCAAGTATATCTGAAGGGGCAGTACGTGCATTGAATCTCTGTAAATGGCTCAGTGAGGTTAATGAAAAACTGTCTAGAGGAAACGCTTTCAGACCAATCTTTTCATGGAGGGACTTGCAACCTCGAGCTGCAGTGAGGACACTGGAAGTTATTCAAGAACATATGCAAGAAACTCTGGGTAGTTTAGGGGTAATAAAAATACTGGCAGGGAAAAGGATGGCAACAGGAGTAGTAAAGCAGCAGTGAACTGGTAAATCTTCAGGGACTTGGGGGAAATGGGGCATGTGGTGATGAGATCTCTGGGAATATGTCACGGAGCAGGGCAAAGAGCAGGGATAAGAAATGATGGATGGAGGAGTGTGTAGGGCATGTAGGGCACTAGTCCACAGGAGAGGCTTTCTTGTTCCAGCGTGGGCAGGAGGACTTTTTTCTGGTGGCACCCAATTAATTGTGGTTCTGTTTGATAAATGTTAATATATTCCTGTCTCCTAAAAGTGCTGCGTTAGCATGTGTCTGTCTGCCATTTGTGAATTCAAACCAGCAGTTTTGCTGCGCAAGTAGGGCTGCTTTTCCGAAGATGGTAAGTGAACTCGTGCTGACTTCTTCACATTAGGACAGCCCGCATCTTCCTTCGTACAAAAGCATTATGTATCAAGACCTTATTTCTCTCTTTAAAGAATTTAAAAGAAAAAGTGTTTGGACACAGCTGCTTTTAGGATGTAAGCTTTCTAAAAACATCTTTTTTCCCTGGAGTAATTTCAGGTACTGCATGATCCTTAGAGGTTGTACAAATCCATTTTTATAGTTTTCGTGGCAGTGGCTGCTTTAGCTGCTAAATATTGATTAAAGCATTTTAATATAAAGATCAGCTGCCAGCAAATCTTTTGTATGCAAAAATTAAGTCAAATTGACCTTAAACTATATGAAAGTCAAGATGGATGTGAGAGTTCATTTCCAGACACTGACTGCTGCAGTCCATGTTTCTAGAATGTGCTAAGACTTTATGTATGTTTCAGTCTGGTAAAAAAAGTATCATACGGTGATGACTTCAATAATTTAATCTTGCAGACCTGATAAATCTTTATTCATGTTATTATTTTGAAGCTTCTTTCATTGACTGTGTCAGTCAAAACTAAAGATAGGGCAAATAGGACTTGCAGATTTCAAGTCATTAAGTGGTTAATGCAGATAATTGATGAACAATTGGGAAAAGCATACATCTGATGAATAATATATCCATAGAAATTGTAGCCTGCCTACAAAGCACCGTGAAACAGGAGTGAATAAGCAACAAAATCGGAAATATATTCAGTGTTACTTGAATTATTTTTGTGAGCATCTGAGATCAATAAGGGTATAAAGTGGAGATTACAGTGTTGCATTACTGTTAATAGAATACCCTTCACTTCTTTATATTTAGAAGTAGTTACCATATGGGTACTTTTGAGTCCTGCTGTGAGTCTGTTTTTGATGAAGCACATGTTTCTGCTTCCTATCTCCTTTGGTTAAGTGTGCAGCAAACTGAACTAGTTTCCTAGCAGCTGGCTGTGCATCGCTGGTATCTCAGCAGGGCAGCCTACCCAAGGAGCTGTTATATTACTTGATGGAAACTACTTAAGCTGTTTGCAGTTTGCTTTGGTGTAAGCACTCTTGTGAGTATCTGAGCACTTCTACATCAGGTGAGGAGACCACAAAGATGTTCTTTGCTTGGATGTGTTACTCTGTTCACAGTTCTTGTGCCCCTCATATGTCTTTCCTTTTAGTGACCTTTTTCCAGCTGTCTTGGCCAAGGGATAGGTGAACACGGCTCATTCCAGAGTTCATTAGCACTGCTCCAAGCATCAATTAGTAATGAAATAAGAGCATGGTGGTAGTACTGGGATAGTGGTACTTCTGCAAAATGAATCATTTTCGTCTGCCCTCAGGGACGTGAGGAACTGCCTCTGAAGTGCTTCCACTATAAACTCAGGGAGATGAAATCACTGCTCTCTATCACAGCAGCATGTTCTGCAGTAAGTAACTCACCTGGTCAGTCTCTGCTGTTGTACCTGTAACAGTCCATCAAGAGTGTGCTGCTAAGACCCTGAGTGCTATTGTAATACAAAACAACAGCACAAAAACCCCTCTGACAAACCCAGCTTCAAAATAAAGAACACAGATACAGAACTGTGGCTTTATTTTCCAAATGCAAGTGAAGAGCCCTGTAGTTAAATTTCTGCATTTGAAGTAGTATTGGATGTGAAAGCTGGTGCAGCTAAGTCCAGGAAGAGTCTGACTGACTGTCAGCTTTCGTTTATCAGTCAAAGGCTATTTCTCTATTCATGGAGTCTAGATCAGAGTGGCTGCAGCCCAGGGGGCCCGCGTTAAATCAGTCTGGATATTCATGACAGTATCAGAGAGGCTGCAGAGGAATGTCCTGCTCAGCACGCGATGTGGGTTGGTGCCAACTGCTGCAATGGGGGGAGTCTCCTTGGGTCTCCGCTCAGGAACAACACAGTAAAAGTATCAAAGGAGGAACTTGGGTGTAAATATCTGAAAGTTACAATACTGTGCATATCAAGTGCAAATACTTTTCCATGATGTTTTGGGTCATGCTTGTATTCTGGCAGACACTACTGTGAATGGTTGGTTCTTCCACTGACATCAACTTTTCAAGGTGAATGGTTTTCAGATGGCTTTTCCGCATGTCTGGAATCACTGTATTTCTCAGAATAATCTCTGTATAATCTTCTCTGTATAATGTGGATGTATACCTTGCTTTTCCATCCCTTGTCTCTTGTGTCTGTCTATATTACATCCTCTTTGTGGCAGATCCAATCTCTTCGAAGTGTGTACAAAACCCACCTGGATCTCCAGGTTTGGCTGGGGCCTGGAGATGCTGCTGAACACTAAGAAAAGGAGACACCAAAACCATTTCTGTATTTACCACTGAAGCTGTGAATTTTCCTTTGAATCTGTTTTCTGTAAAGAAACTGGACTGTCTTAGTGAAAACAGGCAAACAAACCTCTGCAAAAAGGTAGTGCCTGAAAATGTAGATGTGATTTGGGTTCTTTTTCAACATACCTTGTAGAGAGTTCCCAATTGCTGTCAACAGAAATATGGTTATGGACCACAGCCAACTCCAATTCCCCCAAACCTTAGAATAAATTAATTCTTTCAGTCCTTCTGGAACACAGTGAGGTGGTGAACAGGAGAAAACTGAATCCCTTGTGCTACTTTGTGGTTTGTTGGTTGATTTTGTTCATTTTTTTCTTTTCTTTTTTCTTTTTTTTTTCTTTTTTTTTTTTCCCAAAAAAGATACATCCTAATTGTATGTGCTAGCAAATTAAAATAAAAGTTAACCCCGATGTATTTCAATCAATTTCAATCAGGTAAGAGACTGGGGATTAAGAGGGGCTTTAGTCTCAGCTCATTAATTGTGCAGTGCAGCATTTTTGTATCTTACCTTCCCCATGCTGGGCTCTGAAAGAGCCCCAAGCTACAGCCCATAATAGGTGTTGCAGACATCCTTTAGTGCTTATAACATACATTGAAATCACGGGCGAACTGTGCCTCGGAAATGCCACAGATCTTGTGGTATTTCATTGGAAACTCAAATTCATTGAAATGGTTTCTGTGGTTTGTAAGGTGATGGTCTAGGTCAAGAGCGATAGCTGCAGGCAGCAGGTTACTGAACTACTCCAGTCTTTTGTTTCTTGCCAAGACCTAAGAATTATATGAGCACATTTAAAAATTAAAAATCCATCAATTAATCAGAAGTGATAAAATATTTAACAGGTGTGCTGCAGAGTGCAGATTGTTCAGACTAATGCAGTAAATGCGTTCACAATTTTTCAGTTCTCATGCCTTGCTGAGGACATTGGGAGCTCCTCCGTGCCAGGCTGGTCCTGCCTCAGCACCTTGGCGGGAGATTCAAGCTGAGCTTTGGCCATGGGCCATTCTCTGCTCCCGTGTGCAAAGAGCAAAGCCCTGCTCCCTTCCTTGGTAGAATAATGCTCTTTCCCTTTTCCCAGCAGAAAAAGCAGCTCAGCACAATAAACCTCATCCCCACCCCAGTAAGGCAGTGGCCCCTGGTGACCTCCCTTCCCCGGACCTGCTGCAGAGAAGCAGGGTGGTTGCAGAGGTGAGGTGTGGGAGGAAGCAGCAGCCTGACCCAGAGGAGGGGGTTAATGCAGCTTTCCCAGGGAATGGCCGAGTCGTCCATGTGCTGCGGGGGCTCCCATCACAGCACCAACCCTGTGCCTGGAGGCTGCCCCTGGCCTTCTCCTACCTCTTGCTTTTACAGTGAAGAACCACGTTCTGCTGAAAACCAGCATGTAATTGTTTCATCTATAAAAAGAAGAAAATAGTCTGGTTACCCTAAGATGTTGAGCAATAAAATGCTAAATCCTATACATAGAAAAAAATACAGCAAATAGAAGTAATAACACCATAATAATGTATTCTGTATTCCTGCGCAGCATTAGGAATTTTAAAAAATTACTGACCTGTTTTGTGACCAGTCAGGAAAATTAAATATCTGATCTCTCTCACTGCCAAGTCATGAAATGCCCAGTTATTAAATGGAGCAGTTTTTGACAGGTCACATTCAAAAAATCTTTTGTGTTTTGCCAGTCATGATGCAAGGGGGCTTTAAATACCATGAGCATGTCAGCCCTAACAAGTTCCCTGGAAAGCGTTAGCCTTTCTGTACGGCTGAGCTTTGCCAGATAAGCTCTTGGCGAGTTGTAATGCAGCCTGTTGGCCGGAGCTGTCAGGCTGTCCCAGTTTACTTGTATATCAATTGGCTATATCCAAGCACCATCTGCTTGAAACCTTCTGCCGCAAGTGGAGGTTTACACTTGAAACGGTACTAGATCAGATCAACACATTGCTGTGCATCTTGAGTGTTAAGTAGTTAGGAAGCAGAAGGAAAAAGAACAGGGTATTTCATCTTTGGATATACAGATTTGCAGGTAGACTAATACTAGTCTTCTGAAAAATTTTTTTTTGCATAGATAGGTTTAAATGCCATGTCTTTTCTTCTCAACACCGTAAAATGTTTGGCTTTTATTATACACTGTAATCATTTTTAACTAAAAAACATCGGTGATTTTAAACCTGTATTCTAGGATATGCTGACTGTGGATTAGTCAAAAACAGTGAGATGAGTTGTGCAGTAAAACCAAATTAATCTTTACTTTTTGCTGCAGTGGTTTGGAATAAAACCCCCAAACTTTCCCATGATCTTTAAGAAAAACGCTCCCGCATCAGGGGCTTCAGAAGCAAACCCCTTATTGTTAGCTCCCAGCGGGGGATCAGCTCCCAGCAAGCCAGGAGGATAATACTATCGGTAAATTGAGCAAATGTCCTTGCCTCTCCAATCAGCCAGTATTTGAAGGGTATTATCCTTGCTAAACTTGTCATCCACTTTAAATGGAAGTTGGGCTGCAAATATACATACTCCACTTAACATGACTTTTGAAGAGTTGCCTCTGCAGTTTAGGGATTGGATTTAATTCTTAAAGATCTAACTCTGCTGCAGCTTTATTTAATCTCTGTTTATTTGCTTTACCATTCTGCAGTTTATAATCTAGGCGGTGTGTAAGGAAACTACTGCTGAATAAGCAAAGTAAACAAGAAACATCCTGAAGGAATAAAAAGCTGAAAAGCTAAATATTCATCAGTTTTAGTAAATTTCTGTCTTGCAAGTAATCAGAACATAAGTGGTGCTACTGTGTGTCAAGGAGCAGAAAGAACCTTTCTGACATGGCACAGAGTGATGTGCTAGAATATTTAGTGAAACTGTGGGTCATCCTCTCGAGCCGCTGCATTCCACGGAATTAGCTTGAATTGTGAAAGCTTCTGTTAGTTGTTGGTGTTGAGTGCCCGTTTGACTCCTTTATTTTGTCCTATTATAGACATTTTAAAGTGGATGAACCCAAATATTTTTTAGTCTCATAAATACCATTGCTTCTTCATCTGAAGACTCGACTGTCCAAATCTCTTACAACCCTTAAATAGGAACCACAGTCTTCAACTGCTTTAGCTGAAGTCAGCCAGTACAGAATATGAGGCACATTTTCCCCTTTGGGCATGTGTATAATAAATCTATCTCTATATGTAAATGTATACATTATATATATAATGTGAGTGGAGGGAGAATGCATGGTGTGGATGTGTGTGCTGAAACAATCTGACACTTTGATGTAGTCACTGTAACAGACCAGAAAATTATTTCTTTAAGTTTTTTTTTATTTTACCAACCTATTGACATTTTCCTGAGACGTCTTCTAAAGATGAAAAGCACAAAGCAGAGTCTGCTGTTGTGGTTCTGCACAGTGCAAGGGTAGCGACTTAGACTTGATTGCGGTTCCTTATTGCTTCTTTTTCATCTCTAGGATATCAGCTCTCTTTCTCTTCTAGCAAAACACATACATATTTGATCAGTTTGCATCAGGAATTCATCTTTTCTCCTTCAGTATGTGTGAAAGACTGGCAACTGGGGATTTCCGCCAATGGCATATCTTCCCACCTAGCTGTGCACTGCAGATCAGCAATTTATCACTTCAGTAAGGTGTTGCAATATAAAATTGTGGCTTTATAAACCAGAAAGCACTGTTCATCTGAACCCCAGGTGACTCAGTAAATTAGTGCTCCTCAGTTGTATAGTAAAAATGAGATTCTCTGAAAGAACTGACTTAAACTGAGCTAAAGAAGTTCAGCTGTTTAATAACTCAGCTGCACGCCTACAAACACGTCACTCTGGCTTTAATGTGTTGCCTTTAGCAGACTGAATAGGCTTAAAGCCCAAAGCTTTCCAAGGCTGCTGGAAGCAGAGCCAGTGGTTAACCATGGGCTGTTCTCCTTAAGATATCAAGGGAACCAATATCACAGCTTGGAATAGAGGTAGTAACATTTTGCCTCTGCACAGCATCAGTTTTGACCAGGTAGAGTATTTCTTTTTACTTCGTGTTCCAAGTCATGGAACCCTCAAGAAAGACGTGGATTGTTTCACAGCTGCTGAACTGCAGTCTGGAAATGGTCCTGTATCACTTAGGGAAGTTCTGGGAGTGGGTGGAGAGCTAAGGCAAGAGAACGAAACGAAGCAATTGTTGGAATTTTTTTCTTGACATTCTCACCTGCCAGTTCTATAGGACTAAGATACTCACAAAATGTCTTTGCGTAGACTTTTTAATCAGAAAGTAAAACAAATCTCCTGACTGACTTACTCTTCTACCAAGAGATCTTTGACAGTGCTCATGTATTAGTGAGTATTTTTGTCACTCTTAGTACATGAGATAATGAATAATTCGAATGTTTCCAAACAGAAGCCTGACTGAAATCAACCCTGGCACTGTCTGCACTCAACCTATCAAGGAAGACAAGGTTGCCTTTGGTGTTCTTTGCATGGATAGGATGATCATAATCATCCTAACCTCCAAATATATTTTCATATTAAATTTCGCTAAATGATGAGGTTATTTTTCAGCATTTTAAAATATTTGGACTTGTGCAGTGAGAGGTAGTAATGGATAGAAAGAAGTTAAAGGAAACACTAGAGAAAAGTTCTAGCTTTTGAGAAACAATCTCCTAATATTTCCAGGTGGCTGAGCAAGAGACATGAAATGTTAATTTTCTTCTCTGGGATTTGGGAATTTGTGCTTTGTGCTGATCTTGAAAGATAATCTAAACTGACTGGGGTCTGGTCCCATGCATTGATTATGATAAATTAATGAAGTAGCTAAAAGAGAAGTCCAATTTAAAAAATGTCCTAACAGTGAACAAAGGAATCACCTCTGAATCCTGCAGTGTGGGTGGGGTTTTTTCCTCTTTAGGGAGGAAGAGTCCAATGCTACTGTGGAAATTGCATTATTAGATATGACACCTCTAATGAGGGCTTCTGCCCATTAGTTTAATCTGCTTTAAAAGGAAGAGAAGGGAAAACAAAAATTATGGCAGTATCATAACAATGTTTTGCAGACCTCAAGCTGTCAACTCAACCCTAAGGCCGGGCACAGCGGCTGTTGAAGGCAGTGCTGAGGAGCTGGAGTTTTCACCTCTTTCTACACCAACACTGTTCCTTTAGTGGTCTGTCAGTCTGGCTTCCTTGCTGGAGGACAGTGTCAAGCAGACACTACAGCATGGGCCACTAATTTCCTCGTTTCTCATTGTCAGAGCAAGGGAGATGCGGTTCAGATTATGACTGACCATTTACAGAGCCATTTAGAATGTAAGGTTTTATTTAAAAAATAATCTATCGTTAACTTTTAATAAAGGTAGTCATATTTTTATATGAAACTAATGGTTCTTTAAAGCAACAGACAATAGAAGAGATTTACCTTGGGGATGTCTGACACGTTAACTGTACTGAGTTGTGTGAGAATACACCCAAAGGGCTGCACTGGAGACCTAGTGACCTAGAAATTGTAGCGGCTCTCCTTTGACAAAGTCAGAAAGTACAGCACTGTACAGCAAAGGGCTTTGGGGTTTTAAAAGAAAAAGTAATTGAAACAGACTTGCCCTCAGCTGACCCGGCCAACCATGTGCTTAGAAGTCCCTGTTGCTCCCTGAGAAAACACCGCCAGTTTCTGACTCTTCGGATGGAGAGCGCGACGTTTGCAGCCGAGACAACACGCCTGGTCTCTAGGAAACATTTCAATTGCGCTGCTGTTCGCGCCTGGGGCAAAGTGAGGTATTAATCGGGTGACAAAATTACACACTTAGTACTGATCAAAACAGGCTCAGCTTAATGCAATTACGGCCATTCAGGCAATGTTAAGAACTTGGTGCAGCAATTTAGTTCAGCCATTGCATGCACTGGCTGAAATAAAGGTGGAGCCTTGTGGCAGGGCACCTCAGCTTGTGCGTGTGAACCGCAGCGGACGAGAGGAAGGGGTGGCATTAGGAACACTTGAGAGGGAGGGATGAATGGATGGCCTGGATTAGTGTGTGTTTGCTTGGGGTTTTGCTTGCAGGACGGTGACTTTCTCATATTCTGCGGGGAAAGTGGCAGTCACATCCACAAGAAAAAAAACCACAACAGTCTGATAACCCAAAGAAGTAATTTTTAAAAAATTGCACTATGCAAGTGTGCTTTTGATAGAATGGAATCCCAGGTCTCTATAGCTATAATATATCTATTATTATACGATCCCCCAACAAAGAGCAGAAATGTGCAGTGTGGTGTGGAAAATGAGTTTGTAGCATGAAGTGGATTTTGGAAAATACCAGTTGAAGAGTTTGGTCTTTGGAACAAGAGTGTTACAAAGATACTTTCCAGGGAAAGTGTTGGTACTGGATGGCTTACCATGAAGGGAAAAGTTACCTACCTGATCAGGAATGAACCAACAAGAGAAGACTTACTGGAGAGAATATGATGTGAAGCACTTTCAGCGTCACAGTGCTTGAGTTCTTGAACAGCAAGATGTAAGATGCCTGATTACAGAGCCCTTAGTCCAGTGCAGAGATTTGGGTTGATCTTTGTGATTAGTCTTCTACAGGTGGCAAAATTATGTTCCCCCCTCCTCTATAAAAGTCAATGCTGTACTGTAAGAAGTGTAAGAATTATAGGTGGCTAAGGCAGTGCCTGTTTTTTCAACATTTCTTGCAGGAACATGGAAGCTTAAGCCTATTGAAATGTGTATTTCTTTTGGATCATCCTTGAGTCTTTTTGAAACAAAGTGACCTTACTCAAATCCATGTAATCTGAATACATGATCACTCTGAAAACTCTGGATAACATCCCAGAACATTTTATCTTTTAGTATTGCAAGAAAAGACTTTCTCATTTCTTTCTCTGCAGATAATACTTGTACTGCAACAGTCTGGGAGTATTTTCTTTGATGGAGCCCATATTTACATGTGAAAATTTTGTTAATTTGGTTCACGGCAGATCTAACAGCGAGCACCTTCTGCAGAATGAATGTGTTCTCCTTCCACTTGGAAGAGCACTGCAATCCTGCAGCAGCGCTTGGTTTACATAGACATTTCTTCTGAGCGTCTCAGGCGCCAAAAGCAGCTGTCAACCTCTGCGTTCTGGGGTAGTTTTCAGGATCAAGTTCACTTCCATGCATTTGTGGATTTGCAATAATCTCCGGTCACAAATTACGTCCCCATGACACTTAAGCAGGATTGCTTCCCTTTATAGTTAGGTGCTTGGTGGAGAGCAAATAATTCAGTATGTTTTACTGAAACATACTGAATTATTTGTATAATACAGTAATCTCTTGCTTCTAGAGTGGGTCGATTTAAACTCATGTTAAAAAAGAGAGGAATCGCTTAGTATTCAAAATTATTGTGTCAGCCTCTTTGCGGTAGAGTGATAGCTGATGAAAGTATAGCCTTGACAGTCTTAGGTCTGAGTTTGAAAACCTGCACGTGTTCCTGGGGAGGAAATTGTTATTGCTGGAGGCTTTCTTACTGTATCTTTACTGTTCTGGTTGCAGGTCAAATCAATTCTCTGTTTGAAGTCCCAGGATTGAATGCTGAGCTAAACCCCCCAGTTTGCATACCACCTTGGGATTGTTGAGAGCAAGCGCTCTCCTTCTCTGACAGTTGTAGTTTGTAAATATTGCGCAGAGGTCAAACATAGGCAAGCACGTTGTAAAAATATACGGCAAAGATTTAGAGATTTCCTGGCAATAATTTTAACATGTTTTCTTTTATTACTTCTCATGTAGTTGTTTCTGAAGAGGTTGCTTCATTCATACAGTGCTAGTTTTCTATGGATACAGAATTAATTGGGCAAGGGCAGCGTAGGAAAGTTGTGCGCAACTAGCTCTTAGGAACTCATTTTCCTCCAAAATCCCATCATAATACTTGTTTTCCTGCTCTAAGGCTTTACGGACTCAACTTAGTCTGCATGAAAACACTTACTGATGTGGATGGTTAGGCAGAATGCATTGGTAGGTCTTCCAGTTCATATCCACTGAAACCCAAGAGTTAAGCAAAAAGACAGTTTGGCCTTCTGGATTTATTTGAAATAGGAATAAACTACTCGGCTTCAGAACAGGAAAAAATATAGTCAGTATTTTTTTCCCTTTTACTATGTGAAAACTGATTCAGAGGATTATTTCTTGTGGGAGGCATTGTTGTAACCTGCAGCTTTTGAAGCTGTTCTTGATATCAGACCCTGTAACTGAAATTCAGCTGAGACATCAGATAAGTCTGTGGAAGATACTTAACCCAGTAAGCAGAACTTTGGGGTTTGCAGCAGGAGGTGCTGATTCAGAAGCCAGGTTTTCATTGCTGACCGTCACTGTCTTGTGGGACTTTGCATCCTCACATCCATCAGCTCCGATCTTCAAATTTAGTACTGAGGGGAGAGGATCTGTTTTGTGCTCATACAGGCTGCATTTACACCGTTAAACAAGATTCAGGGAGCGAACTCAGCCACGGTAGTGCTGAGGGTCCAGGGCCCCAGCTGGCAGGTCCTGGGGCAATCTTATCCCTCTGATGTGCTGGGGCAACGTACACCAGGGACTATTCTTCCTTGGCTGCCTTTGTCTTGCACTACCTCAATGCATTTGGAAACCTCAAGCACTCCTTGATGCCCTTTATACTACAGCCCAGGGCATGAAACACACATCCCAAAATTCCCTGCTGTAAAACCTACTGGCTGCAGTGCAGTCACAGGGTTATTTCAAGCACTTAACGGCCGGCGAGTGATTCCTGGCCCTGTTTTATTTAGCTGTAGTCAAGGAGACTAGAAAGATTGGGCTGTGATTCATGAGCAGAGATAAAGCTGGCAGGGTCTGGTTTTTCCTCATCCCCAAGGAAACAGAAAGCAGCTTTAAGTGAATGGGCAATTTCTGCTCAAGATAGAAGTCCACTGGTACTTCAAAATGCAATATCGCTGAGTGCAGGTCACTAGTGCTGCGCACTGACCCTCCACTCCTGCCTTGCAGTCCGAGCTTCCACTACAGCCCTTTGCAGAGCCGCTGTAGTCATGGCTTTTCCCAAAATCATGGCTTCCTTGACAGAGGTTCGCACAGTTTTGGGCGCCTGGCAGCGATTTCTACAAGCAGCCCACGACAGGCTGGGTTTAGAAGAACTCAAAATAGAAATAGGAGCTTATTGCTTTGTAGCCTGTGCCAACGATGTCAGGGAAATCTCACCTTTGTTTCCTTGCCTAGCGTCGGTGTGTTCTCCTGCCAGCTGCTGCCTGGGAATAAGGACTTGGTATGATGTGACTGAACTTGTCAGAGGCTCCCCAAATCCTGGCTGCCTGGTACAGCAAAATGTCCCTGTCTCTGTCAGATTGTGAAATGAGAGACCTGGACTTTCTGTTTGTGTGCGACATCATTTTTGACTCTGGTAAAACTGAAGATCTTCTGGTTGGTTCATAATCTATTTTGTTGAGGGAGTGAAAGCCTCTTCCACCCTTTCCTTCCTCCCTCGAGTTAGGGAAAGCATAAAGCAAACTGCTTAAGGTGAGACAGGTCCTTAGAAGGGAAAAGCTCATGATAGCGATTCGAGCAGATCCCTGGGCTGAGCTTAGTTAGTAAGCCTGACTCGGTATTTGTAGGCAGAACTCTTTGTCAGAAGGCTGCCGGCGGCCGTTCATCATTGCGAGGTTAATGCTTTTGATCTGCAGAGGCCGGATGCTTTTCCCCCGCACAGCCTGACAAGTCCTGCGCGTTGTATGAAAATGAAAGCATGTGCTGCCGGTCAGCGCGGTGACTCCTCCGATGAGTCACAGGGCCTGCTGATGAACCGATGAACCGAGAGCATGCTTCTCAGATGTTTCCAGTTCAGTTTCTGTCTGAATAGCCTTCCTGAAGAATTGTTTACTTTTGAATTACAGGAACATGTTTTAGCATCCAGAAAGTAATAGAGGCGGGCAGGGCCGCTGGGAATTAAACAAGTGTGTGCAGTGAATTCAGTCTTTTTTTTTATTCCTAGTAATATTTTTTAATTATCCTTATACTTAAGAAAATTTTAATGCTTGGGAATGTTACCAGGCTTGGAAACTCAGGAAACTGGATCGAAACATGCAGCACAAGCAGCAGCAATGTTCTATTTGAATTCATTGACCTCCCTGCAGAGCTAAGTACTTAAAGTTGGGTACTGTTCTCTTCTTACCCTTTAATGAGCCTGTATTTATTGTGAGCTGTACAGTATTGCATTAAGAACTGAATTCATCTTGGAATAGTCAGTAGCTTTCTAGAATGTTGTTGAATTTTCTCCTTTAAGACTCCTGTTTGTTACTTATTTTGGGAGTGTGGAACTGGTAACTTCAGTGAGAAGTTCCCTTTAATAGAATCAAGTCATTTGGTTCCCTGCATATTGGCAGTTACCCTTTTGTACAGTAATGCTGTCATAACATTTTTTTTAAACATGGGGGGAGGGGATTGATAACTATTTGTATTATCAAAAAAGTGGAGCCCATTTCCAGTCTCAGGGTAGTGATTCCCTCAGATACCTCACCACTGTGTAATTTTAAGGAACTGTATGTGATTCTGCCTAGAGTCTCTTCTAAATTCATTTGCCTTTCTTTGGGCCTTTACAGTGTAGCTGTGGACATTTGAACTGATTGCCTTAGGCTCCTTTTATAGTTGAAGGAGTGAAATAGGCATTTTAAATCTGTGTTTCACCTGAGCTATTTTAGATACACAGTGTGGGGTAAGCTCAGGTACGTTGTAGCAGTGCTGCGATAGCAGAGGGGGTTCTAGCTAGTCCTGGCTTTCAGCGTATCCCAGTCATTCATTATGTGCGTGGCCTGAGGCCTTTATGGATTTTGGGTACATGCAGGGTGATCTCTAGTCAACCTAACACTTCAACTAATACAGCCTGCAAACATCTTGGGCATCTTTTCACACTTGTGTACTCCATCAGCCACAGGAGGACTACAGACCAGCTCAGTCCACCTTGTGTACCCTGAGAGTTCCTTCAAACCAGTGAAATTCTAGAGTGGGGTTGCCTTGGAAATAGCAAATAGAGAGAGAATGATGTGTAGAAACTGCAGAAACAATGTCAGAGAAATATCTCGTGTGGTTGAAAGACGTAGGCGTATCAATCAAAACGGTGGGAAGAAATAATGCTTGTATGGTGCTTCTTTATTTTTAGTGTCAGTTTTGCCTAGTAACAGCTGATGGTAGGTTGGAGGGAATCGTATGTGTGCCTGGGCTCTTGTTAGGTTAGGTCTTGTTAGGTTCTTCTCAAATAAACCATGTCTTTTAAAATAGGGCTGTCTGGGTGCTTGCCTGTAGGCTGGGCCATCAGACTTTCTCTGATTCCCTCTGAAATAGACCTGAAGATCTTGCCACGCTCACACAAGTCTGAAAGCCACTGTAATTGCTACAAAGAGGTGGCCCAATAATGCTGGTTAGATTGTATTGCAAAACTTAGATGTATTTATTTTTATCCATTCTTGTGCAGCTTTCCATTTGTTCCCTTGCAGAAGGGAACAGCAGAGCAGCCAGAAATGACACGCAGGCAGGCTCCAAACTGTGCCCACGACAGAGCAGTGGTCTGAGAAGAACTGAAGTATTTGGTTTGGCTTTAATAATCTGCGTATCTAAATAATGATATTGTAAAATGGAAAGAGTGGTGATAAGAAAATGTCTTCTGTGCATGAATTCACAAGGGAAAAAACTATTTGCTTTTGATCTGTTGTTTTCCTAGCGAGACTGACAGCTGGCTGAGAATTATTGGATGTGCTGCATTGCTGCTCTTCACTGCCTTCATATGGAACATACGGACTTGTTTATACAGGAACATGTTTCTTCTTCAAACACAGTGGACATTAGTGTTTCTTCTCCACCGAGGGATAGTTCATTGTTATGTCCCAAAGGCTATAAATACACTATAGTCTGCAGCATATTGGCTTAAGCCTTGGTTTAGTTGCTGGTGAGCAAGTCAGTCATCCATAAAGTTCACATAAGACACTGGGTAACTGAAGGAGTAAGCCTGTGGCCTGTATTCCCAAATTGGAAGAGAAATTAAATTGCGATATTAATAATCCATTGTCTCAGGTCTGGGCTTGACTCCCTTTAGTCGGAAACATTGTGTCTTTCTTCATACCCACCACCTTTGATATACCTGCTTCTTCCAGGGACCAGCCACTCCCCAGGGATGAAACTACCAAGGAGCTACTGTTAGTTGTGCCTCAGATTTGATCCTCGTCCTTTGTTTGGACTGACTTTTGCTGTTGCATATTACGAATAGAATTGGGTTTAGTCCAGCTGCATCCACTGAGGAGAAAAGCAGATCTCCCATTAGCCTAGAATCACACCTACATGTAAGTCTGGTGTTTAAAATACCCCTCTGCACTTTCACCTACAGGTAAGGGTATGGAGCTCAGTGGATGTAGTGAAGATGGTCAGGCCTAAAATCAGAAAGCCTATGTATTGTTTTTTTCCTTGCTCATATACAAACCTCGGTGACTTTCGAGAAGTGCAAGGCAGTATCTGTTCTCCCTTCTCCTCTCTGTTTAAAATTAATAGCTCCATGCTATCGGCTTAATATAGCTCAGTTTTTATCACTGCACAACCCCAGAATATCTTTGGGTATTGTCAGCCACAAACACAGGAAATAATCCCTCATTAGGCTGAATTATCTAGACGCAGCACAGGCTGGCTGGGCCAGTACTTAAATAGTATTGTATTGACAAGGGCTTCCTGTTTAGTACGGGAAAGTCAAGGTACCCGAGATGAAACCGCAGCAGCAGATCAGAATTTCATATCAACAGGTGTAAAGAGCTGATGTAACATTCCCTGTCCCAAGAAAAATTAAACACCAGCTTTTGGCCACTGGCAAGATGTGCTGTGTTGCAGGTAACTATAATTTCTGTAGAGTTTCCCAATTCTCTAAAACAGGATTAGTTTTCAAGCTGCCATTAAACACCCAGGGAAATACCGCCCATACCAGCATGGGGCAGCCCCAGCCTTTCCTCACAGAGACCCCCCCCAGTCTCCAATACCAGCACCTCACCAGGGGTACCATGTACAGACTGTGTACAAAATCGTGCAGCAGTCACTTTCTGGTGGATTATATCTTCTGCTTTCTCCTTTACTCTGTTTGTTTCATGTTATTAGAGTCTGATGGTTTGAGACAGAATTGATTGTTTTCTGATGGGTGGGCATAACTTTGAGCAGTTGTCCAGTTTGGCTCAGCTCTGTCTCTGCTGGCAGCCAGCAGATGACATGCTGGAAATGGGGATGGGTGTTTTCTGCTGTGCTCGGAGTGTCACTTGCATGTGCTTCAGCCATGGTGGCGTGTTGCAAATGGTTGCACTGAGGAAAGCGAACCTGAGACCTGACTGAATTTGGCACTGATTCATACTGGCCTCGCTTTCTCTGGAGTTTGTGGGGTTTTTTAGACATTATTTGGTTTTGGCTCTTTTCATACAAAATGTCTCATATGAAATCTTTCCATCTGAAATCCAGACATTCCCTTTAAAATGTATTCTCTTGGTCATGTACAAACTTGTCAGCAGAAGAGAAATATAGGAACTTCTAGGTGGTTGAATCCCAACCCCCCAGAGATGCCTGTTAGAGCTCTCCTCTGCTCTCTTTTCCAACCAAGCCGAAGTCCTGAATTTCAACCATTTAACCTGTGCTGCTCTAACTTTTAGAATATGTTGGGATCAGAATCGAGGGATTTTGGGGCA
>WEIS01025227.1:21317-34258 GCA_013389965.1 Todus mexicanus | reverse complement strand
ATATATATACACACAGAGAGAGATGTGCCCACAAATGCCGTAGGTGCATCCTTGCGCATTCCTGGCACGCACAGTTATTTTTAAGCTTATTCAAAACTGTAGCAAGCGACAAGGTAGAACTGCAAGCGTTTTCCTTTGCAGCTCTGGGAGGTGCGCAGGGGATCACAGCAATCACGCGAGGCTCTGGAGATGCCGTCTTCTTTAGAAACCGCCTCGTGCAACCTCTGCGGCAGGCAAAGAGGGGTTGTGCCGGTGGTGCCTTTGAACCTGCACACCACAGCAAGAGCGAGAGGAAAGCAACGCACCAAGGACCTCAATAAACACGGATTATCTTGTTTACTATAACCGCTTAACAAATGGCAAAGGCAGCCTCGAGTTCTGCAGAAGTCAAGTGCTTCGCCCTGTTGCTATAAAAAGGCTGCCCCGTGCCTTGCCAGCTTCCCACATGGTGGGTCGTGAGTCAAAAAGAGCTCCGAGGAGGTGGGGCCTCCACCAGACAGCTCGGGAAGCCTTCAAAAGTTTCAGTTCCTGAACAGGTTTTGTAACTACAGCACCCCGGAGCGAGAGAGAGATTACGAGGCAGCTTGGACATGTTGAGTCACGAGCCACAAGAGGCTTCAAGCAGAGCTCCCCGAGCTCCTCGTTCCAGCGGTGGTGCTGGCCCTTGGGCAGCAGCGGCTTTGGGGGGTACAAAGCGGCACAAAGAGATGTGGGGAGATGTGTCCAGCATCTCAACTGCCACAGTCCGGTGTCATCCCTGAAGCCGCTTCCTCCTCCTCGGCAGCATCATCCTGTGTGATTTCCTGCCCGGTTTTGTAAGAGCAGCACAAATGGAAGGATTCCTCGTTTAGAGAAAGCCGGGTTTGGTCTTAGCAGCCTTTCTTTTAAATCTGCTTACAACCCCTCCCCCTTAAACTATTTTTCTAGCAGGATTTCTTTTTCTTCAGTTTTTTTTCTTTGGGGTTTTTTTTCCTGCGTCTTTGGAGTTTTTTTCTTCTATTTTTTTCCTGGAATTCAGCCTATTTCTCGCTACAGTCAAAATCCTTTACCTGGCTTCTTCTTGTTTTGGTTTGGTTTCTTGTTTTTCTTTTCTTCCATACAGTTCTTGTTAATACAGAACCCCCCAAATTCAGTATTTCAGCTACAAAACACATTTTCCGAGATACAGCCCAGCAGGGGGTTTTGGCATGCACAACAGCTAATTTCTCACTGAAATCACTTAATAACTACAAACATCTCAGGCTTTATCTCCAAAAGAAATTCAATTCCTTTCCTTTCCATCCTCAGCCACAATCCACTGGGAAGAGCAGATGTATTCCGGGTTCTTTCCTCTCTCCATGCCCCTTTCCTGTTGCTTTTTGGGTGTTGCTTCCTCCCCCAGGGCCATAAAGCTGCTCACTCGATGCTAACAGCCAAATTCTGATGCTGCTTTGATGGATCCTAAACCGAGCTAAGTTGGCATAGTCTTGCAGCTCCCGAAACGGAACTTTGGCAGAAATTTAACCCCCCTTACACTCAGTGAGATTAGTTTAGTCTCAAACTGCCACCCACCTTCCACAGTGTCTTATACACCTTCCAAACACCCTAAATTTTCTGCTTTTCCATTAATTTGTAAATTAAATCTATTTACCTTCCTGCCAGTCGTGTTCTTCAGAGTACGAATCAATCTAAGACCGTATCCCTCTGTTATCCCACGTGTTATCCTCCGTGGCTTGTTGGCTTGTCTGCTTAGAGCCACACCAGCTCGAGCTCTTTTGTTATTAAGAACTTCATTGATGAATTAAACCTGAGGATCCGTGGGTTATCGAAAAAGCCGAAGGCTTGTTGGTGCTGCGGGGGCCAAGTGCATCGGTTCCTCCTGACCAACAGCGTTTCCTGTGATAAGAATAGTCTCTGGTTACCACAGGCTGCCACATATTTATGCATAAATTCCAGTTTCTGAGAATTAAGCGAGTATTTCTCAGGCTGCCCCTTGTGTGAAACTTGACAGGTTTGGTTCACACGGTTCAGTGAAAAACAATCTGAGGTCTCGTAGTTCATCCCTGGAGTTTGTACTTGTCCTCCTCAAGTCTTTCAGCTCTGGCAGGCACCTCGCCATGTTTCAGCCACATCTGTGTTTAATCCACCTTTATTATAATTTTCACCTGCAGCCACTGACCACCTGACAGGAGCTTGGAGTAAAGGAACAAGCACCAGGACAAAATGAACCAGCCCCAAGTTATACCAGGGGAGGTTTAGGTTGGAGCTGAGGAACAATTTCTTGCCCACTGTCAAGGGTTGCCCAGGCCTGGTCCAGGCTGCCCAGGGCAGGGGTGGAGTCCCCCTGATCCCTGGAGGGGTTTCCAAGCCGTGGAGATGTGGTGCTGAGGGACACGGGGCAGTGGTGCCCTGACAGCACTGGGGGAACGGTTGCACACCATGACCTTATAGGTCTCCAAAATGATTCCATGGTTGCAATCTGCAGTCGGCAACGTTTTACACTGAGGGCTGAAACCAGGGGCTAGACTTCAGGTTTCAGCCTAGAATATTGGTAGGACTTCAAGGAATCTGTTAAGCAGCAAGCTAAATTCAACAGTAGTTTCTATTTTACACAGATTGTTTTCAGACGCTGTTGACCCAACCCTGCCTGTCTGGGCTCCTCTGTCGTGGTGACATCCTACATGTGAACCCCTCATGTTTGTGTGGCAGTTCCTCTATTTGAGAGCTGTGGTTTCTCAGCATCGGGATCCCAGCCAGTGCTCCCCAGCTGCCCTGTGTGCTGCAGGTATGTGGCAGCAGCAGCAAGTGATGAGCTGAAGAACTCTCCGAGTCCCAACTTTAATGTGGGTACTGACGTTTGCAACCTTTAGTCACCTAATTACCCCTTGTGGCCGCATCGAAATGAGGATTGAGCTACTTGGGATCTTCCCAGGCCTCTTAGAAGGATCGGTTGGTTGACGTTGGTTGATGAATTGTTCCACCATTGGATGTGGTCAAGANCTGCCCCGTGTCCCTCAGCACCACATCTCCGCGGCTTGGAAACCCCTCCGGGGATCAGGGGGACTCCACCCCTGCCCTGGGCAGCCTGGGACATGCCTGGGCAACCCTTGACAGTGGGCAAGAAATTGTTCCTCAGCTCCAGCCTAAACCTCCTCTGGCACAAATTGAGGCTGGTTCCTCTTCCTGGTGCTTGTTCCTTGGCAGCAGAGCCTGATCCCCCCTGGCTCCAAGCTCCTGAATGAACTTGAGGGAGTTGTGGAGAGCCAGAAGGTCTCCCCTGAGCCTCCTTTGCTCCAGGCTCAATACCCCCAGGTCCCTCAGCCGCTCCTCCCCAGCCTCCTGCTCTAGACTCTTGCCCAGCTTCTTTGCCCTTCTCTGGACACGCTCCACCACCTTAATTTTCTCTTATTATGCCTCCTCATGAGCCCCTTGTCCCCTGTGAGGCCCTTGCTCTAGCCCATTATAGCACTGCACCGTATGTAGCACGTGTTCAAGATCTCTCTCACAACAGCCTTTGCTCCCAAGCTCCTGCAGAATTGTGCGTGCGTGTAATCGTGTGTAGATGTCGTAATCCCAATATCACGCTTGTTTGTTCGGCTGGTCCAACAGACGCACGCTGGCTGCCGTTTGCTTGCGCAGTTCCTCTAAGGCTGCCCGTGCAGCCATGGGAACTGTCAGTGCCAGTCTCTCGATCCATCTTTCTAACGGTCGTTAGTGGTAACGGAGTTCTGAAGGGACTCGCGTTTCTGCAGGTCTCCGTCACACAGACCTCGGCTTGGAAAAGGCTCTGCTCGCTCTCATTCCCGGAAGGTGCTGTTTTCTAAGAAAACCGACTGCTTGCCAGGCTGCCCGTCCCCGAGGAACTCCGAAGAATCGCCCCTCTGAGCTGTTGTACCTGCTGACACTTCTCATCCAGCCCGTTTTACCCAAGTAATCCTTCTAATTCCCAGCTACAGGCTGGGGTTTCTCTTGGTAATCTCTGGGAGAAAACCCATGCTGGAAAAGTTGCTTATTTTAGAACCCGCAGCCTCAAGGAAGATATTTTTCCCTAATCCTAAACTAAATGATATCATACTTGGCTAGTGCCGTAACCATGGTACTGAAGTTATTTATGACTCTGAAATTAATGCTATAGTTAGCAACACTGGAACAGGGTTTCTTCTATGCTACTGTCCAAGTGCCTCCCTCCCTCAGCCCCAGGCTACACTGCAAAGCAAGACAGAGCGTCTCCAGAGGGCCTTTAATTCGCAATAAACAATGTCGGCCTCTGCCGATTGCCACAACTTGGCAACACCCAAGTGGACGCGCAACAAAAGCCGCATCTTCTAAGCAAAACCAAAGCGCTCGGCTGTGTTCTAATTGATCTTGTTTCGCTGGGGAGGTTTATTTGGTTTTGTTTGGTTTAGCTCTTAAAGTAAACGTTAATTTCCGTGAAAAGACCTGGAACCGCGGCGCTGGCAGGAGGAGGGGGAGCTCGGCTCTGCACGACTCCTCAGCCCCTACATCGGGGAATCACCATGAGGGCAAAGAGGAGAGGTCAGCTCCTGTGCCGGGGACGCTCTGGGAAAGCTGCCTCGTGGAAAGGGGTAGCCCGTGTGCACAAGGGGCCTGGGGACCAACCCCACGCTGCTCCAGTCTGAGCCCTCTGCAAAGATCCCAGAGAAAGTTGGAAAGAATCCAGCAAAGCAGAGAAAAGAAGAAACGCAGAAAACCACGCACCGCTGAGCCCCTCCTGGTCAAAGATCAGGCAGCTCCCAGCTTCCGTGGCACAGATCACAGAGGGGAAAGCTGCAGAGAGCAGTGCAGGGACCCAGGCACCTCCCTGCTCTGCTGAGGACTCGCGCCAGCAACTTCTGCAGGCCCTCCACAGCAGGTCACCTCTCAGGTCAGGCAAGGAAGAGAACCGTGAAATGAGGTTGCAATAAAAGCATTGCAAATAGAAAAATAAAGGGTGAAATGTGAAGAGAAGAGAAGAGAAGAGAAGAGAAGAGAAGAGAAGAGAAGAGAAGAGAAGAGAAGAGAAGAGAAGAGAAGAGAAGAGAAGAGAAGAGAAGAGAAGAGACGAGACCAGAGAAAGCCAAGAAGTAAGCAGAAGTGATGGGACGCTGCACAGGGCTGCAAGGGCAGCCCAAAGGGCAGTTGGAGTGAGTCTGAAAAGCTCATGTCACAGGGTGGATAATCCTGTCTCCATCCTGCAGCATCAGACTGGCAGATGCAGCCCAGCAGTTCTGGTCACTCGTGCCACTCCTGTGCTTCCAGCTGGTTTAACGCTCTGACTTTGGGTCAGTTCTGCTGCCTGAATTAACCTCTCTACGCTGCCTTCAAGCACCAGTTGACACAGCAGTTTAATTCTGCTCCCCCCAAGAATGGTGAGGAGCCAAATCGTTACTCACAGGTTTAGGGCTTTTCAGATACTCTGGCCTTGGGCCCAAACTGGTTTCCAGCTCAAGTTGATGCAGAGAAAGTCTCATGGCCTTCACTGAGATGTAGATAAGGCATTCTGGGAAAATGTACTGGGGGAGAATGCGGCATTTATTCAGGGTTTCAGTTTTATTTTGGTTTACAGTCTAAACTTCTAATTCCCAGAGCCGCGATTCTCCCATTGCCTTCCTGGGGTTTACATCGGAGTCACTTGACCGGGTTTTGCTATGTCTAACATGATTGCTGCCTCTGGTTTGTTAAATTTATTTTACTTTTTTTTTTGCTTTCTTTATGTTTTCTCCTTTTGACCACAGATGAAGGAAATAAATCATCTGATATCCTGCCAGCAAACTGCCACAGGCGCTTTGAGACTGGAGGCGTTTCTCCTGCCCCGTAAGAGCTTTACAAAAAAAAAAACCAACCCAAAACAAAACCCTGGCTGATAACTTGGACAGGGTTCAGGTATGCTTGTGCACATACCAGCAGTTAAACTGATTTCTTCCACTATCTTATCTGTCCATTTCTGGTTTTAAAGGGGAGGAAGTTTGGCAGGCGAGTTCCTCTTGGAATGCGCTCAGTAAACCATGGGCGAGAGAAGTGAAGAGCATAAATAGCAATAAGCAAAGGTAGAGCAGCTGGGAGCCTGGCGGCTGCCTGCTATTCCTGGCTCTCCCCATGACTCACTTGGTGACCTTAGAAAGCCGCTTCACCTCCCCACGCTCCGGCTTTCTCACAGGCAAAACCACCCATGTCACGGGTCAACCCCAGGCAGAGGGACCCTGGTTCTCCCAGCTGGGTGTCTTTGAAGGAAAAACCTCCCTTGGCTCCCTCTGCCAGCACATCTCCACGGCTTGGAAACCCCTCCAGGGATCAGGGGGACTCCAACCCCGCCCTGGGCAGCCTGGGACACGCCTGGGCAACCCTTGACAGTGGGTAAGAAATTGTTCCTCAGCTCCAACCTAAACCTCCCCTGGCTGGGGCAACTTGAGGCCGGTTCCTCTTGTCCTGTCCCTTGTTCCTTGGCAGCAGAGCCCGACCCCCCCTGGCTCCAAGCTCCTGAATTTCAGGGAGTTGTGGAGAGCCAGAAGGTCTCCCCTGAGCCTCCTTTGCTCCAGGCTCAGCACCCGCAGGTCCCTCAGCCACTCCTCCCCAGCCTCCTGCTCTAGCCCCTTGCCCAGCTCCGTTGCCCTTCTCTGGACATGCTCCAGCCCTTTAATATCCTTCTGGGAGTGAAGGGTCAGAGAGGTGTCCTTCCATACATCTCAACCCGAGGCTCTACCATGGCACAGAGCAGGGAAGGCCAAGGCTTGGTGCTGGCAGCAACCAAGAAAGCCGCAGTAGAAGCCACCGAGCCCACGCGCACTCTGAGTCCCGCTGTGCGCATCAGGACGAGCAGCAGCACAGAGACATCCTGGATCAATCTGATTTCTGAATAAAAACAGGAAACTGCCCCTCCCTTCGCCAAAACAGAGGAAGAGCCGCGTGGCCTGTGTCTGTGACACTGAGGAAAGGGGCAGGGGAAGGAGCAAACACCTCCTTTAATCTCATCCTGGAGCCTGTCAGGAAGGGGACATCTCCGCCTGTTTGTTCTAGGGACACTTTTAAGCCTCTCCTCAACACACGTCTTGAAAAACAGCAGGTGAGAAGCTCTCTGCTCCAAGAGGGCTCAGAGCAGGCAGGCTCAGACCTCTCCCAACCCCCCTTTCCAGCAGGGGGAGGGTGTTGCAAGCAGCAGGGGCAGGGTGTCAGAGGAGTCACTTAAAGGCAATGCTAGAAGGTGGAAGAGGTGGAATATTTCTTAGACGACCCTGAAACTTTGAGAAACTCTACACAGCAGTTCAAGGCAGCTGATGATTTGGGATGGGGGACCAGGAATAGTCAGATATTTTGGCTACTTGGTTAAATAAACTGTTTCCCAACCTGTGCAACAGCTTCAGCTCCAGGAGATGGGCCTTCAATGCTCACAGTGTGGAAGAGCTGGAGGAACAGGCGGGTTGGCCACATGAGTTAGCCCCAGATCTTACTCGTGTCAGATGGAAATAGAAACGGTAATCCTGCAGCTTGACTGTGCTTGGTCTGGAGCTGCTCGCGCATAAATCAGGCCGTAATCAAAGCTTCACCCGTTTCAGTGTCACCCGATCAATGAGAAATGGCAACTCTTACGGTGTTCAACCAAAACATGCATAGAACAATTGTTGTTAGAAGCTTGTTAAGCAAATGAAGTGAGGAACCTCAAAGTCATGAGCAGTTTTTCCTGCCAATGAGTCCTGGACCTTGCCGTGTCAGAAGAGAAATATCAGAAGAGGTTTTTGTTGACAGTCATAACGATCATTTTCTTCATGGGCTGTCTGGCAGCCAGCAGGTCATGCAGGCTTGTGTCGAGATGTGTCCACAGAGGAATCCGGCCTGCAAATAAAGAACTGCAGTAGAAGTTGTGGTTTTGTTATTACTGCTCAAGGCTGAGATCGTGCGAGAAAAGCACTTTCCAGTTGAGATGGAGGAAATGGAAAACACAAAGATTCATCGCTTTGCTGTTCAGCAGAGCAGATTTCTAATGAGCTGTGTCTACCAAACAATTTAGAGAAGAGGAAGCGATGGAGAGATGCTTTTATAGCAAGCACAATAAAAATCAGAGAATGTAGTTCTCGGGCTTGATTGCACAACTAAGAAATCTTTACCTGCCCTTCTTGTGTGAAGTATTTTCTTCTCCTTATAGACACTTGACCTTGGCTCCTCAAACCTTCTTCTCAAATACTCTCTTCCCATCTCTGATCATCTACATCGCTCTCTCCCTGCAGCCAAAGAGCAGAGACTTTCCACTAGTTCTCCAACACACCTACAGGACCTGTTCCACCTCCCTGTGGACTTCTGTACAGAGTCCAGGCCAAACCGTGCTCATTTTTGCAGGTGGAAGGTCTCCAGAGTGGTTTTCAACTCCTTGTACATTATGCAAAGCCAGAGATGCTTTTGAACTCTCAGGGCAGACACAGGTTGGAACAGACTGGCTTTCGTCCAAATTTTTCCACTGTCCACACTGCGATCAAGGAAAGGGCTCAGCTCCAGACCTCCTCTGCCTGCCTTGATCGCAGCCAAAAGTAATCAGCGGAGTCCAGCCACCTCCGGTCCCACCTCAGTTTTGTCCTTACTGTCACCACCTACAACTTCTTGCTGACTGACATACCTCACAATAACTGCTCAGCCATCCCTCAAACAGCCGTGGGAGTTTGAGAGAAAGTCTGTGCATCACTGAGAGGCTCAGCTGGAAACCGTGGTGGCAACGTGGCACCCCAGGCCCTGCCAGCTTCTACAGCAGCCAGCAGAGCTGATAATTTGCAATGGCTCCTTCCAGGAGGACATTTAGAGTAGATTTAGATTGGATGTTAGGAACAAGTTCTTTACCATGAGGGTGGTGGAAGTCTGGAACAGGTTGCCCAGGGAGGCAGTGGTGGCCCCATCCCTGGAGATATTCAAGGTCAGGCTTGATAAGGCTCTGAGCAACTGCTCTAGCTGAGGATGTCCCTGCTCCCTGCAGGGAGCTTGGACTTAGATGAGTTTTAGAGGTCCCTTCCAACCCAAACCATTTTATGATTATGTAACATCTCTACAACACCAAGAGCAGGTTTTGGGACTACAGCACCCGTGCTGCTCTTGGTCCCATCCTCGAAGGCCAGCACCAGCCCTTTTGGCTCAGACTCCTGCTGAGCTCCTCCTCCCTGCCCGCCTGGCACTAAAAAGCAAACAAAGAGCTCTGTGAATTGCAGGATTTGCAGACTCTGCCTTTCGGCAGGCTGGCGTCTCCTGGGGGACTGACCTGGGTGCCTGAGAGGGCACAAACTCTGACTGGAGCTTTTCCCACGGCTTGGGCATCAATCAAATGTCGAGTTCCGTGTGGATTCTCTAGTGTCTAATGAGGTCTGACAGCGTGTGTTGGTGTTTCTCACAGATGCAGCCCTGGCAGGGTCACTCCTTCCCCAGCCCTTTGTAAATGCAGGAGCTGAGCTCTGCACCTCTGGATAAAACCAGCCAAAGGGTTAAAAAGTTTTTAAGGAGAGGAATTTGGAAGAATATGAGTGCGCTGATATACAATGTGATTGCATAAGCTCTGCTGCATTAGGAAATCAAAACAATTGACCCTTTTCCCCCTAAATGGGATAGAATTTGTAGTTGTGTTGCTCCTGGTCGTGCAAAATCCCCTTTTAAACTTTGCTCTACAACCTGCACAGAGCCACACTCCAGAACTTCAAGCTGGGGCTTTATCTCTGAGCTGGAGCACAGGAGAGACAATCTTTACACTTCAGGTCCCTGGGGAAAAAACGTGACCCCAGCCAGAACGACTCTCAAGTCAGCACGTGAGCAGTCACAGGGAGCCGTGGAGATACGCGGGTCTGTAGCACACCTGGGAGCCCAGGTAGGGATCAGGACGAGAAACGCGGCTCTGACATTCCCCGGGAAGCTCTAGGGCCTTAAAAGAGCAAAAAGGCCATAAAAGGTGCCTGGATGTTTCACAAAAAAAAAAAAAGGGGGGAATAAATCAGCTGTGATGGCTGCGCACAACCCAAAGCAGGTCTTCTGCAAAGAGAGCTCTGTGAGCGAGACACCTCGGGAGGACCGACACCGCCGAGTAGGGCTGCTCTCCAGGGCAGCTCTGCCTCCTGCACCCACACGGGCCGGCTCTTTGCACGCACGGCCTGTGAGTTGAGCCTGGCCTCACCTCGCCGCGTCCTCGGGCTGCCCTCAGCACGCACCAGATGCATATTCAGGGACAGGACAAACACAACCTTAACAATCTTGGCTCTGACAAGCGCTTCCTGCGGGGTGACAGCTGAGTTACTTCACCTGTAACTCCCTCTGGTTGTAGTAGTTACTTGTAGTAGCTCCAGGGCTGTTGCTTCCTCAGAGCTCCAGGCCCAGGTGTGTCTTTTTTGGTAACTCCAGTCAAGCGACCTTCTGCTGCTTGGAAAGCTTTCGAAGGTCCAGGGAGCTGCTGGGAGAAAGACATTTTCCTGAAGCAAAGCATCTCAGCAGCCTCCATGCACCCCACTTCAGTACCTGCCAGCCTTTGGCGAGCACCCAAGCTGGAAACACCCCGGGAGGGATCAGCCCCCTCTGCCACAGCAAGGCTGATGCTGCCGAGAGCTCTGGAGATGGGGTTTGAGCAACTGCTGACAGGATTTCTCCATCCAACGGTGCTTTGCAGCCCCATCGGGAGCCTTGGTGTATCTCAGTCCTGACACAGGCTGGCTCCTCTCGGGTGGTTAACGGGCACAAACTGGCAATAGGAGGAGCAACTTGTTTGGGGTGAGGGTGTTGGAGCCTGGCCCAGGCTGCCCAGAGAGGTTGTGGAGTCTCCTTGTGTGCAGAGATTCCAAGCGCGCCTGGACACTGCGATGCTGGGCCCCCTGCTCGGGGTGACCCTGCTGGAGCAGGGGGGTGGCACCACAGGAGCTCCTGAGGGTCCTGCCAACCCCCACCACGCTGGGATTCACCAAAAGAGGCTCCCTGCTCCTGGAGGAGCTGCAGCGAGGAGGCAAAGGAGCTTTGCAGCAGCTCGATGCTCCCTCAAACCCTCCCAAGCAGCTCTCGGGTACCGAGCGGCCGCAGCAGCCGCAGCTCGCAGGATGCTTCCCCGGGGGCTGCGGGGCTGGGGGCGCTCCGTAGGTCGTAGGGAGGGTCCCTTGTCCCCTGCCCGGCCCCGGGGGAGCTGCGGAAGCCGAGCCGGGTCCCTCCGAGCCGCTCCCGGCGGAGTCGAGCGGCCCCTGCGGGTGAGCTCGGCCGGTGCAGCGCCGGGACCGGCGGGGGAGGGACCCCGGAGCCGGGGAAGGGTCGGGAGGGGAGAGCCTGAGGATGCGGCCAGAGCCGGGCAGGGCTGAGGAGAGACCCCGGGCAGAGCCTCTGGCACAGGAGCGGCTCCAGCCAGGCTGCCCCGAACCTCCTGGGCGTCTCTGGAGCCGGCCGGGACCCTGCGAGCTCTGCCCAGGAGCTGCTGCTGCGGAACGCTCAAACCTCTAATCCTGGGCTCAGCTTTGGGCCCCTCCCTCCCAGCAGGACCTGGAGGGGCTGGAGCGTGGCCAGAGAAGGGCAACGGAGCTGGGCAAGGGGCTAGAGCAGGAGGCTGGGGAGGAGCGGCTGAGGGACCTGGGGGTGTTGAGCCTGGAGCAAAGGAGGCTCAGGGGAGACCTTCTGGCTCTCCACAACTCCCTGAAGTTCAGGAGCTTGGAGCCA
The DNA here is from genome assembly GCA_013389965.1 of Todus mexicanus. Lineage (NCBI taxonomy): Eukaryota > Metazoa > Chordata > Aves > Coraciiformes > Todidae > Todus > Todus mexicanus. Next base: position 22,636 of record WEIS01025227.1, on the reverse strand, counting down.
GGGGGGGTCGGGCTCTGCTGCCAAGGAACAAGCGCCAGGACAAGAGGAACCGGCCTCAAGTTGCCCCAGCCAGGGGAGGTTTAGGTTGGAGCTGAGGAACAATTTCTTGGCCCCTGTCAAGGGTTGCCCAGGCCTGGCCCAGGCTACCCAGGGCAGGGGTGGAGTCCTCCTGATCCCTAGAGGGGTTTCCAAGCCGTGGAGATGTGGTGCTGAGGGACACGGGGCAGTGGTGCCCTGGCAGGGCTGGGGAACGGGTGGACTCAAGGATCTTAAAGGTCTCTGCCAAACAAAATAATTCCATGGTTCTATGAAAGCAGCTTTCCCAATACCCTTTTCCTGGCTATTTGTTGGAGCATTTGCAAGCGCTAGAAAAGATGCATTTCCCTCCCCACCGAGTGTGTATTTAAAGAGGGGGCGTCTAGGCTGAGCTGTGACACCAGGAGCTCAGCTGTGCTGAGGTTGGCTCTCCATTGCCAGCACCACTTTGCAGGCGATTTGGGAGCCCCAAACATTTTCTCCCAGTCCGCTGAGGTGATTTCTCTTAACCCAAACACTCCCGGTCCTTTCACCAGCCGAAGCACCAGAATCACGACTAGTCACCCCCCCAAACATCCACGGGGATCTCTAAAAACCCCAAGCACGCTCTACCAAGCAGTTCCTGAAGATGCTGGAGCCTCGGCTGGCAGTTGTGAGCTTCCAGTTAAATGAAGTACTAAAGAAGTCAAGGGCTGGCGGCTGGGTCACGGCGGGAGGGAGCAGCTCCGAGGATCTGGAAAAGTTGCAATGGGAGGAAGGAGCCTGCTCGGCCCGCAGAGCTCCTTGAGCAGATCCTCCCTGGGCAAACACCTTGTAGCACCCACTGGAGTGAGCTGGGCGGGTTAAAAAAGAGGAGAATTGGGAGCGTTGGCCAGAGCAGGTTGAAGGTGCGGTGGGTCAGTGCGATTAGGGGTGGGGGGCTCAGCTCGGAGCTGGTGCTCGCACGGGTGGGGGTCAGGGTGGGTGTTGGCAGCTGAGCAGTCACACGTAGGGGCGTATTTTACACGCGTTCCCCACGGAGCAGCGAGCACGTCTCGAGGATTGAAAGCGACGGTGGTTTGATCATTGTCTCTCTCCCAGGGAAATGGTTTTTAATGAGGTTTTAAATAATAAAGTGGGATAATTTCCCTGGCTGGCAAGATCGTGAAATTTTTAATGCCTCCTTTTCTCTCCCGAAGTTTTATCACCCTTTATTTTTAGCGGCGCACGATCTCCCCCCTCTTTTGAAAAGGCACCAAAAAAACCCCCCCAAAAAACAAACCAACAACCAAGGAAAAGGGGGG
>WEIS01025227.1:4370-18976 GCA_013389965.1 Todus mexicanus | reverse complement strand
GGGCAGAGGGACCTCCAGCGCTGGTGCAGGGTCCCAGCAGTGGGTACTGGCATCCTACTGGTGCAGGATGCCAATATTGGGTGCCAAGTGCTGGGGTGTGGTGCCAGTGCAGGGGTGCTGGTACTGGGCACACGGTGCCGGTGCTGGGTGCTGGGGCAAGACACCAGTATTGGGTGCCCGGTTCTGGTTCTGGGTGCGTGCAGTGGCTACTGGTGCAGGGTGCCGGTNGGCTGGGGGTGTGGGTCTGTCTGTCCGGCTGCGTGTCCGTGTGTCCGGCTGCTGCCTGGCACCAGCCTCGTGGGCGAGGTTTTGAAAGGAGAAAAAATAATTTAAGAAAAAAAGGGTGGGGGGCAGCGGGATGTTCCGTGGGGCCCCCGAGCAGCGAGCGCAGGGCGGGGACCCTCCGGGCAGGGGAGCGGGGACCCTCCCGCCGCAGCCCCCCGGGGGAGGCAGGGCAGGGCTGGAGGAGGAGGATGGAGAAGGGAAGGAGGGGGGCAGCCTCCAGCCGCAGGCAGGGCTGCAGCAGCCTAGGCTGGGGGTTTGCAGGGGGGCATCTCCCCTCAAGCTCTGGAGGCCTCCCCGGCTCTTGCTGCACCCACAGGTGGGTGCCAAGGTGGTGCGGGAGCATCCACACAGCGGCTTGGCCAAGCAGGTTCCTCCCTGTGCCCCCCCATGCAGAGGGGGTGGCGTCCTTCAGCAGCCCTGGGCTGGCTGGGGAGGCTCGGTGAGGTTGGCTGAGGTCAGGGTGGCAGCAGCGTCTGGTCCCCACCATGTCCTCCAGATCAATGGGTTGGCCAGAGGGACCTGGCGTGGTGCTCGCCTTGGACACCCCAGAGGGACCTGGTGTGGTGCTCTCCTTGGACACCCCAGAGGGGCCTGGCCTTGGTGGTCTCTTTGGACACCCCAGAGGGACCTGGCATTGGTGGTCTCTTTGGACACCCCAGAGGGACCTGGCATTGATGGTCTCCTTGGACACCCCAGAGGGACCTGGCATTGATGGTCTCCTTGGACACCCCAGAGGGACCTGGTGTTGGTGGTCTTCTTGGATACCATCACATCCAAGTGTCACCCAACACAAGCCCATTGCGTGGGCAGCATCGCGGGACGTCGCGACTCGGCGCGAGGGCTGGAGAGGGCCGTGGAGCTGCTCCACGTGTGGATCGCGGCGCGTCCCTGGGCACGGAGAGGTTCCCCCGGGAAGCTCCCTCTCTCTCTGCCCTTCGCTTCCATGAGGCTGCTCTGGCGCAGATCCATGGCCTTATTTAAGAAACTAAACAAAAAGTGTTAAGTGAGTGGGAGGGATTTCCCCGCTGCGAGGGGAGCTCGTTCCCCTCTGGGTGCGTCTCCACCGTCCCCGTCGCCGGGGCCGCCCGTCCCGCGTGGCGCTGGCGGAGCGGAGCCCGCCGCGTCCGCTCGCCTGGTGGATCTCGTTTTCTTTGGGAAAACGGGTCGCCCCAGTGGGCACATATTTCAGCCCGTCTCCCAAGGGAGAGCGCCACATCACATTTCCCTACAAGGATTTTAGCTCCTCCGCCTCCAGCCCTTCCCCACAAATGACTCAAGCCGCCGATCAAAATACAGTCGTGTTCTTCAGCAATTAAACAAACTCCACCTCATAAGGTTATAGTGGAGAAGCAGGGATTTGGCGACACGAATATATCTCGATCAGGGTGCGCGTGCCCCTTTTGATACTGTCATTAAAAATGAGAGAAAAGAAGGATCCGAGGGTAGATAATCAGATCACGCAACTCAAAGCCAGAGAGGGGAAGGGAGAAAAATGCCTTGGCAGGGTAATGAATGGTGCGTGTGCCCGAGATGCGGGAGCAGCGCATCTCTGCCGCCTCCCGAAGCTCATCCTCTCCCATCTTTGCTTATCTTTGGTCGTAGTCTCACCGTTAGGCTGGGCTTGGGCCGCAGCGTCTGGGGTTTCCACTGCGCTCGTGCAAATGAGGGGGTGAGCTCAGCGCTCAGGGCTCTTCCCTGTGAGCAACAGGTCAGGAGCGGCAAAGCTGTGCAGAGCTTGAGCTCAAGCAGCCGAGGCTTTTCCTGGTTTTATATATATTTATCCTCTGGAGAAAATCGTTTTGGAAAGTGAGCTCGAGAGGAGGTAAGAGCCAGGCTGGGCGCCGGCGCTGCTCCCTGAGCCATCCCGCAGGGTGCTCTGCCTCTCCTTTCCAGCTCCTCCTGCTCCTCGAGCTGGTTTCTTGCCCCTGGCCATGCCTGAGCAGCCCAACAGCAGCAGAGCCGGGGCAGGGTGAGGCCGGCGGGCATCGCCGCCACCGTGCCACGCGCTCGCGGGGTTCGGCACCTTGGGCTCGCGCCTGGAATAACGGCGGCTTCCGGGTGAGCCGGTGCCCGCGGCCTTCGCCGAGACTTCCTATTACTCAGTTCCTTATTCCTCTCTGCACATCTCGCTGTGCCTTTCCATTGCAGAAGCTCCTCAGAGGGGGCTGGGTCTAAAGGCCGTTGTTTATATGCGTTATTTCACGGCTACCTCGTAATCTGGAGGGGGGAGGAAAAGATCCTGGACGTTATCCCCGCTTCTTTTGGTCCCTCGGTGTGTTACAACGTGGTGCGCGCCCATGGGGAGGACAGGGTGGGGGAAGAGTGTCCGACATCTTTTGTGGTGTAAGAGGGGAAGAAACCAAACTCGCCGGTTCTTGGGGACTCCCCCAGTCCCATCGCAGCCTGGGAAGCTGCTCTGTGGTGGCCGTCGCCACCCCTGCTCCAGCCAGCTCAGCACCCAGCGCCGCCAGCATCTCCCTTGCCATCCCGTCCTGTGCTCAGCGCCACACGAGCCTCCTCCAGCTCGTTTCCGTCAGTCTGGGGCTCGACCAGTCCATGTCTTTCCCCAGAGCTCCTCCAGGTCTGTGGGAGCTCGGCCATCCCGGAGGAGTTTACTGGGAGCGATGGGGAACCCTCAGCCGTTCACCCTCCCTGCCAAACCTCCTGCCTGTGGCCGTGCCGCGGAGGCAGAGATTGAACCGGGGAGAGGGTGGAGCAGCAAGAAAGTCCTTTGGGGTTCAGCTTGAACATTCATCTTAGACATGGTAAAAAGGGGCTTTCCTGACAGCGGGATAATGTATGGTAGAGCTTTATAACAAGCAGCCTTTCCAGTTCTCTAACCGCTTGGAAACAGCCTCAGTTGACCTTTCGAGGGCTCTTTGCTCCGGCTGGGAAGATCCACTGGGTTTGGGGGCCCAGCTCCAGACTTGCTTGTCAGCACTTGCCCGCTCCGGAGGCAGAAACTCCGCAGAGGCTTCCAGGGCAGCAACGGGCAGGGGGAGCGGAGCCCCCAACGTCCCCGTGGGTGCCCGTGGCTCTGGGTGCAAGGGACGGGCTGTGGGTGCACGGGCAGCTCGCCCCCAGAGCTGGAGTTACTGCTGGCTCAGTCGGTACAGAGGCAGCAGAGGGGTTTGGGGTTAAGGGTTTGGGTTTCCCCGTTGCTCCCGCTCCTGCAGCCACGAACCCAACCAGGGCTTAAGTGGTTTCCCCCAGCAGAAGGCAAATGCCCAAGCAGCGTTTTCAGTGCAAAGGGCAGGAGAAGAGCAAACAGGTACAGATCGGCGTTAGCAGGCAGGAGCCCCGGAAAAGGAAGAGAAAGCTTCAAGCTAGCCTTGGAAAACAAGGAAAAACAAGGAAAGATGCAGCCTGCGAGCCTGGCGTGGGTTTCACCACCAGGAGAGAGCTCGCAAAGGGGATCTGGGGCTGGTGACGGCTGTGACGGCAATGGCAGGCGAGCTCCTGCCTCCTCTGAGGGTACATCCCAAGGGCTCGATGACAGGGGCCACCATGGCCTTTCACATCGGGGATCTCACTGAGACCCCCAGCGAGGGCCAGGGCCACAATCTGAGCCTGGTATGTCTGTGATGGGCATCTACCTGTGGCCAGGCTCCTGCTGCCCCGGCTGCCTGGCAGCAGCGTGCCCGGCCGGAGCGAGAAGCAGCGGCTGGCACCGCGCGGGGCCAGCGGCCGCCTCAGTGGCACAGGGGCCGCGCAGGGTGACAGAGTTTCCTTCCTCCCCACGCTGCCAGCTCCTCCCCGGGGATGAACTTCACCATCTTTCTTCCCCTTTGGTCAGGTTTTAAATAACTGGTGCAGCCGGTCTCGGAGGAGCTCGCGGAGCATCCCGCGGTTGGCACGGCTGGGGCAGGGCAGGGTTGCCCGTGAGGTTGCCGTGGTCACAGCGCCGGGGTCACCTGTGTCCCTCAGGATGCTCTGGAGCTGGGACGGGGCGTTGGCTCACCAAATCGCCCTTGCCCTGGGTATTTGCCTGAGGACAGTCTCCTGAGGGACTCATGCACTCTCTCAGTGTTTTAACGTCGGACCGAAGTCCAACGTGGGAGGAAGTTTTCTTACCGGTACGAGCAAAAGCTCAGCTCTGGTGCAGGGACCTGAGATTGCACTGGGGCTGGGGGGACATCCCAGCCCTGGGTGCTCAGCGGGGAAGTGTGACAGCTGAAGTCAGACCTCAAAAAGCGTCCCTCAGGGCTGGAGGTGTACAGGCAGCGGGCCCTGGTGCTGCCCGGGTGAATAAACTGCGGTGGGCAGACATCCCTGGGGTGCAGCGTTTGGGGACTGGTCCCCCTCGTCCCCGCCGTCGTGCTGGTGTGGCCCCAGCGCAGGCGGTCGCAGTGCTGGTTGAGCCGGCTGCCAGGCTCTGCCCTGCCCTGCCCACATCAATGCCGTGCGGGGCCGCGCTTGGGGCAGGGAGCGTGGCTGGAGAGCAGGGCCAGACCTGTCCTCGGCAGCGCCAGACCCACCTCCCGCCTGTGCAGGCTCCCAAACCTCCTGCTCCTCCCTCTGGCCAGCCAGCAGCTCCTGTGCTGGCGCCGCTCTCCAGATGCAGCCGGTGGGGTTCAGTCTTGTGCTGGGGCCAAAAGCACCCGTTGGCCACGTCAGGGAGTGCCTGGAGCCGTGGGAAGAGACCCCTTTGATCCCGTGTTTCCCAGTGATGCAGGGTCCCTCCGCTCCGTCCTGATCCCCAGTTGACTCTCTGCTTCCTTGTTTCCTTACAAGGGGAATTCTTCATCCCCCAAATCACCACGAATGCCCCGTCCACTGCCCGTGGCCCATGGGGAGACCTGGTGCTGCCCACGCTGGGGTGGGGATGAGCAGGTCCTGGGCTGGCAGCACCCCATGGATGAGGAGCTCCCCGCCACCCACCCCGCTCAAGTCAGCTCAGCTCTCGCTCTGGCCACACCGAAGCCGTCTCCCTGCCTTGCCTCTTCCCTCTCTGCAATTTGGCCCCTGCTGAGTATTGATCACCGTGATCTTTCGTCTCCTCTCGCACGGATCATTACCGAGCGCTTACCAGGAGTCTGCCTTAACAACGCCGCGATACCTCTACTAATAGCAACATAATTGTCAGGGCTTGCCTTATTAAATCCCCCAGCTGATTGTCGCGGGTGCTATTTTTATGCTCTGAAATAATTAACTCCATTTCAGTGCAAGAGTCGAGGCCGGAGGGGAGGGTGCCGGCAGCGCTGCGCCCGTCGTGCCGCCTGGCAGCCCACGGTGGCTGACTCGGCTGGGATAGGGCCAAAGGGCCGCTCGCCCCTTCCCGGTAGCTGCTGGAGAGGTTCACACAGTCCTTTTGGGAGGGCTCATGGTGGGTTTTGACTCAGAGGATGCTCGCTGCAGAAATACCCCCCGGCTAGAGGTGAGGGAGCAGAGAAGGACCCTGGCATCATCCTCATCCCAGCAGGAGAGATGCCCACGGGGCTGTTGGCCCTCACAGCACAAAGGACCACGGAGGTGTCGGGACACGCTGCAGCACCTCCCGATTCCCATCCCCTGGACCTGCCTTTCCAGTCTCGGGGGATGGCAGAAAAATCACCGCTGAGCAGAGAGACTCCCCCAGAGGCAGCCACTCGCCCCCGCCACGTACGAGGGCACATCCGCCGCCGGCGTTATCAGCAACACGCGCTGGGGCCGTGGCCACGTGAGCATCACCACCCTCCGTGTCCCGGGGGGACCCCACCGAGCACGACCTGCCCGGTGCCCGGCACCAGCGGCATCTCCGTGCTGGTGATATTGGGGTCATCCCAACCCCGTCCCCGCAGAGCTTCTTCTGGAGCTTCACCTCTTCAGCCTTTTTCTAATAGATTGCTGAAAGGGGGTGGAAAAGCCGGGTCTAAAAATAACTCCTAAAACTTCCTGTGCGCTGGCAGGTGGCTGGGGCAGGCTGCGGGGGCGGGCGGCAGCTGCGGGGCTCGGCGGCGCTGCCAACCCGCGGGGTAACCCCGACAAAGAGGGGTCCGGGGGGTACCAGCCCCTCGTCATCCACCCCCCAGCCCACGGGGCTGGCCTGGGGCTGGTTGCAGCCAAATTTGGCAGAGGTCGGAGGTGTTGGATCCCTCCCGGGAGGAAGGCAAGGAGGAGGCGGGGGAGCTGCGGGTTGGGCTGAGCCCCTATTAGACACTGGAGAATCCAGCAGCTGGAGCTGCCAAGCTCTGCCTGCACGGATCCAGCGTGGCCGGTCTGGCAGGTGACGGAGGTTTTGCAGCTTCTCCAAGGTGCAGAGAGGGGCTGGACCCGATGCTGCTCCCCAGGGGCTCGGCAGCGTGGCCAGGGCGGTGTCTCCATTGGCACAAGGCCGGGGGGGTTGCAAATTGCCCCCGGCCAGGCGATCCCTATGGGGGTTCTGTGCTGAGCAGCAAAGTCGCCCTTCTGGGTTTGATCCAGAAAATACGAATGGAAGGTCCCTCCTGGGGCGGAGAGCTTGGACAGTGGCTGGAGGCGGCCAGAGAATACAAAGATCCTTGGTGCCAGTGGGTGCCCCAAGGCTGGCGAGCCAGGGGTGCTGGGGGCTCCCCGCTGCGAGCGCGGCCGCATCCTGGCAGCCTCCAGCTCTTGGAGCTGGCCCCACCTGGCAGCGGAAAAAGGGAATCCTGGAAAACCGTCTGGAAAATAAATGAGCTTCAGGTGCCTGGAGGAGAGCGGTGCTGTGAGAACAGCGGTGAGGGCAGGGTGGGCTGCGGCACAAAAAGGGGGGACTTTTGGGTGACGGGAGGTTTCCGTCTGGACGGGATGGGGTTGGGGACGGCAGCAGCACGACCGCGTTGGATTTTGGGTGCCGGGCGATGCGCAACGTCGGGAAGAGAGGAGATAAGAGCTTGGTGTCCCCGGGGACAGCGAGGGAAGTGGCTGTGCCGAGCAGGGGGCTGGGCTGGGCTGATAACGGGCACGTGCCACGGCCGGGCGCCTGGCCCAGCCCTGTGGCTCCAGGGGTGCGTGCAGGGGGTGCTGGCATCCCCCGATCCCTCCTTCTCCCCTTTTCTCCCCTATTTTTCACGTGAGCAAGGGGGCAGCCGCCAGCAGAGACCACGGAGCAGTTCGGGTCTCTGGCGCGCTGCCGCTGCCAAGGGCGAATTTAATCAAGGAAGCCGAGGTTGGGCATCTGATTTTTTTTTTTCTCTCTCTCTCTTTTCTGTTTTGTTTTTTGTTTCATCCTGAAGAAGAAGGGGAAAGAAAAACCAAAAACCAAACAACTTTGTTTGTGAGTCAGCGTTGGCCGCTCGCTCGGCGCGGCAGCCGGGCTGGCACATCGCGCCTCGCGGGGACGACGCTGCCGGCGGGCGCTGACTCAGCCCACCCGGGGGCACCGGCCCTGGCCCTCGCTGCCCACCTCGCTGCCGGTGCCCTCACCCCACGGCCAGCGCCAGAGCCCCGGGAGCGGCTGGGGCACGGCATGGGGGAAAGCCCCGTGGCTTCGGAGCGGCCTCGGCTGGGTGCCAGGGACCACTCTGGGGATGGGAACTGGCCGATCCCTTGGCCGTGGGGCTGGCGTGCCCGGGCTGTCTCCACGATGCCCGGCGCTGCAGCGGGTGCCCGTCTTGGCTGGGGAGCTCAGTTGTGCTGCTCCTGCGCCTTCGGCAGCCGCCAGATCCGGCCGAGGGGTGGGAAGCAGAAGGATGAACCTGTTTACCCGGCGGTGGGGCTCGCTCTGCCCCAATCCTGCCCCAGCGGGGTGGCCGGCGCCGCGGCAGAGTGGCGAGGAGAGCAGCCGGGCCCTGCCGGGGCTTTCCCAAAAAAGGTCTGAACTCTTCGGTTGAGTTTGCCACTTCCCTTACCACTCCCTTTCCTGTGAGAGGATGTGTTCGGCCGCTTTTCTTTTCTCTTTCTCTCTTCTTTCCTCTCCCACCTCCCTGCCCTCAGCCCCGGCGGTCCTGGCGATGCCACCCACCCCCTGAGCCAGCCGGGGTCCCCCTGGCTGGCAGCCGCCGCCCCGCGATGGCCAGGCCACAGGTACGGACACGCCGCCGGCTCCCCCCGAATCCCCAGCTCCTCCCACCAGCCCCAGCACGTCGGGGGGTGCCCCCGCACCGGGGTGGGCACTGATTTGTGCCCCGCTCGGCAGAGGCGGGGGTGGCTGGAGGGGGGATGCCACCGTGCTCGGGGCATCATCCCTGGCTGGGGTGCTTGGAGAGAGGGGTGCGTGGAGAGGTGTCAGCCCGTGGCCAGTATTTGCCATCACCTTGGTTTCTCCCGCGTGGGTGCCCCGAGGCCGCGGCTCCCGCTGCAGCTGGCTCGGTTTTGGTGACTGCTTTGCTCGAGGTGAGCAGGGCACAGGGTGCTTTGGGTGCAGCTGTGTGGGGGACAGGGATGAGCCAGTGGCACAGCAAGGGAGATTTCCCTTCAGAAGCGATTTTGGGGAGCGCTCGTCTCGTCCCGTTGCGTGGGGAGGTCCCGTCTCCGTTCAGGGAGATGTCAGGGGTGTGTGAGCTGGCCCGGCCCGGGGACATACGGCCCTCGGGGACTCCCAGACCAGGTGCTGCGGCCACGGGGCACTGATGGCAAAGGCTGACGGGGCGGAGCAGGGGGAGCCCGGGGAGCTCACAGCAATGGGACAAGGGTGGCTTTTGGAGCGTCTCTTCTCTCTGCTGGAGAAACGTCCCCTTTTTTGTCATCCTTCCTCTTTTGGCAAGCTCGCGGCTTGCCCTTGCTTCCCCTCCGCAGCTCGCAGGCCCTGACGCCTCTTCCTTATCCGCCGGCGCTGGGGGCACCGCAGCGATGCCCGGCGCCAGGAAGCAGCCCCGTGGCACATGGACCCGCCAGCGTGGGGGGCTGGGGTGCGCCGGGGACGCTGCAGGGTGCAGGGGGGCCCTGCAAATTCCCAGCAGGATGGCATCACCCTTCAGTGCCAATGCAGAGCGTGCTGGCGTCGCCTTTTGGTGCCGATCCAGAGCGCAGCGGCGTTGCCCGTCAGCGCCGTGGGGCCCTTTGCAGCCTTACAAGCCGCTTTTCCTTGACGCCCTTGGCGCAGCCGAGGTGGCCCCGGGTGGGTGCTGCAGCGGCCGGCGTGGGCAGCGAGCTGATCCTGCCCCCTGACCGGGTGCTGAGCGCTGCGGGGATGTCACCGTGGGCACCGGCGGGGGAAGGCGAAGGGGCCGGGGGAAGCAAAAGGAAGGGAGGAAAGCGGGAGGTTGAGCAGAGCCGAGGGCAGCGCGGTGCGAGAGGAGCGGAGGCTGCTGCCGAGCGGGGTGGCAAGGTCAGAGCCGTCCTGGCAGCGCTCGCCGCTATAAATAGGGACAATTGGGAGCGAAACGAGGACTCTCTCCTTTTTCGTTCCTGCGGGAGCGATGGGAGCCAGCGGGAGGGTTTGCGAGCGCCCAGGCCAGGAGCTCATGGGAGCGAGGCTGGGTGATGGCCACATTGGGGACGGGGGACACCCAGGGGACAGCCCTGCCCCCAGTAGGGACCTGCACCCCAGCTCCGTCCCGCTCGCTGAGGCCTCACGGGGCTGAGACCTGAGGGGATGGGACCTGGGGCAGCTTGAGACCGGGCTGAGGTGGCCAAGGGCTCTCCTTGCCCACTGCCCCCAGTCCCATCCCTTCGCTCTGGTCACTGCCCTCACCTGACCCTCAGCAGGGCACAGGGAGGCAGAGCCGGCTGTGACCACGTCCTCGCCACCATCCCGGCATCACTCCTGCTCAGGAGCATCCTTGCTCCAGGCTGGGCCGGTGCTGCCGGCAGGGACAAGACTCGGCCAACGTTTCATGTGGAACAAGTTTTGGTTTAGCGCTGGGAGCTGTGAAAACTCCACACCCACACACCCCCTGTTTCCTTCCACTCACATGATGCTGTGGAGCGGCTCCGACTTCCCCATCCCGCACCCGAAAGCACCAGGGGGGTCCAGCCGCCCTTCGCCACAGGACAGGGCATGGCCAAGGGTGCATGGAGCCGGTGCTGAGGAACAATTTCTTGCCCACTGTCAAGGGTTGCCCAGGCGTGGCCCAGGCTGCCCAGGGCAGGGGTGGAGTCCCCCGGATCCCTGGAGGGGTTTCCAAGCCGTGGAGATGTGGTGCTGAGGGACACGGGGCAGTGGTGCCCTGGCAGGGCTGGGGGAACGGGTGGACTCCATGATCTCGAGGGTCTTTTCCAGCCCAAACAATTCTGTGTTTCTAAGCCTGGGGCTGGCAGCTCCTCTGCTGCCCTGTTTCGCCTCCTCCTTTCCTTCTCACTTCCTTTTCTCACACACTTGCTGCGTCCCTGCCGTGCCCCAGCTTCCCCCCTGCACAGATTCCCCCAGCCTGGAGCAGCCCCCCAAAAGCTGCTTGAAGCCGGAGGGGTCCCTTTGCAGAGGTAACGGGGGTGTCGCTGCTCTCGCTCCCCGCAGGCTCCGTGCAGGAGGTGGCAGGGACAGTAGCCGGGGGGTCTCGGCAGCACGGCTCGCCCACCGGCTCGGAGGAGAGGAGAGCAGCACGAGAGCCCCCAAAGAGCGACCCAACGCCGGCCACCGTGTATGAGGCTGGGACGCAGGTGAGCCGGGGACCGCCTCGGGGGCCGGGGTGGCAAACGGGAGCCAAAACTGAACCTCGGCAAGTCACCGCACGGGGTTTAGCTCCGGGTGCTCGCGGGGGATGATAATCATCGGGAGGCCGCTCACCCTCTGCCCGCCCTCCTGCCTTTCAGTACGCAGGACCCGCGTCCGCAGAGACACCCCTTCCGATGTCCCGGCATGAGACTTCTCCGACCACGGTGCAACCTGCCAGCAACCAGCGCCCCAACGCCTGCTGCTTCTGCTGGTGCTGCTGCTGCAGTTGCTCATGGTACGTCCCGGCGCCAGCCTCGGTCCGAGGCTCCCGCGGGGCCACTGAGCATCCCCCGCCCTCCGTGGCACCCCGTAGCCAGGGGTCCCGCGAGCAGGGGAGGCGCAGACGTCACCCGCGTGGCGATGCTGCCTCGTGCTCCGTGCAGCGCCGAGCGCTCGGATGCGGCTGCTGCCCGAGCACCCCCCGGCTTGGGTGGAGGTGGGGTCCCGCAGCGGCTCCCTCCCAGCCCTGGGTGCTCTGCAGACCTTGGGGGCAGCACTGCCCGAAGCCAAGGCCGCTGCTGGCCTCCAGCTGCAGCTTCCGTCCTCTCTGAGCATCCCCAGCTCCGTATCTCTGGCTGGCGCGGGTTTTGGAGATCCCATCTGCTCTGCTCCACCCTCCGCTCGGAGATTGCCGATGGCTTCGGGCTTTGCAGCACCTTTGGGGTTTTACAGCTGCCGACGGCGCTGAGCCCGGAGGAGCAGTAAACCCCGGAGCTGAGCCCCGCATAAACCTCCAGGGCACCCCCAGCCGCGATGTCAGCCCCGTGCAAACCCCCCCGGTGTCCTTGGGGCTCCATCTCACCTAATCCCGGGACATTCCGTCCCATTTACAAGGCAGGGAGGGCAGCCCTCAGCTCTCCTCAGCCTGCCAGGCTCTGCCTCACGCTCGCTGGCATTCAACTGTGGGCACGGTGACCCTTCCCCATGTCCCTCCTTCATCTGCAAAGCCCGTGAGCAGAGATGGCACAGAAATCCCTCCTGTACCCCGCTCCTGGAGCAAGCGATGGCCAGTGCCAACCATTCTGGGGCTGAGGGGTGTGGGGCGGTGAGCCCTGGAGCTGGGGTGGGCAGGGAGGTGGTGGCAGCTTCACCCAGCCAGCCGCCCGTGCTGCTGGGGTACAAGTTTGCACGTTGACTCCTTTGCACGGCGAGGGACGGTGTCGCAAGCAGGAAATGCTGCGGTCGGCGCCGGGTGCCAAAATTGGAGAGCCTGAGGGAAGTTGGCTGGAGGCTGCTCTCCTCTTGCACCCCTGGGGACAAGGGCCAGGGGATGCCAGGACCCCTCCAGCCTCCTGCCTCTGTTAGCGGCTTGCTGGGGCTGTCACCGGCTGGAGATGGCGATACCCGAGCGCGCCACAACACTGAGCCCTGCTGGCAGCAGCCCTGCACCCGCAGCCTCCTCCACTTCTGTATTTATTGGTGTTTATTCGCGGCGGTTCACGGTGGCTTCTCCACGGACCACACCAGCACCGACCTCTGCCGGCTGCGCCTCAGCCCCGGCGCACGTCCCGGGCAGTGGAGCGGGGCCGCAGCGGTGCCCGAGCTCTGGGGACACCCTGGCACGGTCACAGTGAAATTGCACGAGGAGCCGGGGTGCTGCTGGGGCAGCGGGTGCTGGGCAGGGGCTGGATGTGGGTGGTGCTGGTGCCCACGGAGGAGCCTGGGTGGGCAGTGCCAGCCGCCCCTGACTACCTTTCGGTCTCCCCGTCAGGAACGAGGACAGGGAGCGAGCGTGGAGGGTGTCCCGGGAGACCAAACTGGAGACCATCCCGAACTGTGAAGCGTGGTGAGTGCCGGGGCGGCGCCGCAGAGGGGAGCGAGGGGACCGGCACCCGCTGCCACCCTCCGCAGCACGCACAGGGAGCAGGATCGGGCTGCCAGCACTTGGGTGCTCCCGGTGCTGCTCCCAGCAGCGTGTTCCTGATTCCCACCGAGAAACGAAGAGCCCAGAGCCGTGGGCTGCAGCTCTCTGCCAGACTGGCCCTTGGGGCTCTTGCAAAGGGAAACTGAGGCACACAAGGACCTCAGCAGCTTTCAGGGCACGTCCCAAGGGCAGAGCCTCATCCTGCCGCCATCTGCACCAAGCAGGAGCAGGAGCCTCTGCCCACAGCCCAGCCGTGAGGGCTCTGAGCAGCGCCTGGCACAGCAGGTCCTAATTAGTCACTAATAGTGATAGCTCCTGCCCTTCGTTAGCTGGTAACAAGCATTAGCTGGGGAGCAGCCTCCCTGTGTCCTTCCCCCAGCTGTGAGTGATGATGGGCTGATTTCTGGCTCTCCCCACCTGGCTCCGAGCTGCTGCTCTGCCAGGGAAAAGCTTTTCTCCCTTTTGGGTTCATGCAAATCCAGCACCAAAACAGGTCTCAGCTTGGGAATTTCAGCTGAAGCCAAATCCCTGCTCCAGTCTGGCCGAGCAGAACTGGGACAGACCCCACGAGTGTCCTCCAAAAACCTCGGTGATCAGCAGCGCTGGGGCAGGAATGGCCTCAGGGGCAGGAGTGGCCTCGGGGTGTGCTCAGGGTCCTTCCAGGATGGGACCAGGGACGAGCACGGCCGAGGCGCAGCGGGAGGGATCGAGGGGTGTCAGGGGTCCCGCGCTGACCCTGACGCTGTCCTTTTGCCTTCCCCGCGGGGGACCCGGCAGCAGCAAAGCCACGCCGGAGGAGGTGCGGGGCTGGGCACAGTCCTTCGACAAGCTGATGAAGAGCCCAGCGGGTCGCAACGTCTTCCGGGAGTTCTTGCGGACTGAGTACAGCGAGGAGAACATGCTCTTCTGGCTGGCGTGCGAGGAGCTCAAAACCGAGTGCAACAAGCACACCATCGACGAGAAGGCCAGGATGATCTACGAGGACTACATCTCCATCCTCTCGCCCAAAGAGGTGCGTCCGGGGCTCCCGCAGCTCTCGCTGGGGTGGCTCTGGCTGAAATGGATCGGGACAGGGGGGGTGTTTCGTAGGGAGAAGGCTCAGCCCTGGCTGCTGCACTTTGGGGATGGGCCGGGTGGCTCTGGAGGAGTTTCCAGGGTGACGGGTTTGCTTGATGCTGGTGGGGAGGGTATCGCCAGCCCCCCAAAACCTCAGGGATGCAGCCGGCAGCAGGACCACGGGATGAGATGTGCTGCGGGGCCGAAACCTCACGAGGGCACCATTGGGCCGAGGAGATGCTGCATCCCAGCTCCAGCATCTCCAGAGCTGGGCAGCCAGGGCAGGAGCAGCCAAGCTCAAGGGCTGCCTGAACCTACTGCTGCCAAAGCAGGGATGGGGGTCCTGGGTCCATTGTGAGGGACCCGGGGGTGCTGAGCCTGGAGCAAAGGAGGCTCAGGGGAGACCTTCTGGCTCTGCACAACTCCCTGAAATTCAGGAGCTTGAAGCCAGGGCGGGTTGGTCTTGTCTCCCAAGCCATAGGACAAGAATTGGCCTCAAGTTGCCCCAGCCAGGGGAGGTTTAGGTTGGAGCTGAGGAACAATTCCTTCCCCACTGTCAAGGGTTGCCCAGGCGTGTCCCAGGCTGCCCAGGGCAGGGGTGGAGTCCCCCTGATCCCTGGAGGGGTTTCCAAGCCGTGGAGATGTGGTGCTGAGGGACACGGGGCAGTGGTGCCCTGGCAGGGCTGGGGGAACGGGTGGACTTGCGGATTTTAAAAGGCTCTTCCTACCAGAACGATTCTCTCCCAGTTTCCTCCGAGGGCTCTCCCAGGCAGGTGCTGGGCTGGTGCTGGCCAGTGAGGGTCCCTCACCCCTCTCCCGCTTTCTCTCTCTGCCCCCAGGTGAGCCTGGACTCGCGGGTGCGGGAGG
>WEIS01025221.1:23472-37524 GCA_013389965.1 Todus mexicanus | reverse complement strand
CTCCTTTTTTCCCCCATATGTCTGGAGAGCTATGAAGTGGTCACCCCCGAAACTGCAGGAGTCGAAAGGTGTTCTCATGGTGGACAATTTTCAGTCCTTGCAGGATGGGAAATTCAAGGCCTTTTCCCTTCCTTATAGGAACTTCTGCCAGATTCTTTGACCTCGTGCTAAAGAAGATGGGATCTTCTCAGCCCTAGATCAGAAACAGCAATTAAGAGGCCTAGTGCTTTTTCCTTTGGTCACATTAGGTCATTGGCAATCTTGTCCGGAAGAACACAAATGGTCTTCCTCCTGGCTACCTTTTTTTAAGGATTAAGAAACAAGCACCGAGCTTGAGTACCTACAGCTTCTCTGGACAGACATTTACCATTCCACAAAGGGTCAAGGGACTTCAGGTTCTGCAGCCCTGATGCAAGGGAAAGGGTTGAGAAGTAGGAAGGAGGTAGGAGCAGTTGAGTGCGAAACAGGGTCAGAACTGAGAAAGGAAGGTGCTTGAAAGATGAAGATCTTCCTGCTAGGGAGACTTTGTCTGGCTAAAGTTATATTCCATGCCTCCATCCCATGTACACCTAAAATGAATCTACAGCTTGTCTAGATCTCACTGGTGCACTTACAGCCCTGATCCCAAACCTGGGATTGCCGTTATTGCAGTCTGCACATAGTCCCAGTCCTGACCAACCTTCGGTTCTCCTTCAGAGCCTGAGGGTCATTTTCACTTGCACATTTTAAACCCCTGTGCTAACCCTAACGTGCACAGCAGCTGTGTGAAGTCTCTTATGAAAAATGATCTTCATGAGGTCCTTCACAGCAGAGATCTTTTACCCAAGTGGACTCCCGAAGAAAGTAATGGTACATTGTCCACTGAGTGAGTTAATTACCCTTCTGATTTTCAGTCCTCTCACATTTTTCTGCTGATATGAAAGGGTTAATGTGGCAGACATTAGTTGTGTCATTGTAAGCTGGCAGCAGGAAACTCTCTTGGTCTGATGGTTTTCCCTGGCTCTGGCACTGGTGACAGTGGTGCAGGAGCAGAGGTGGCCTGGCCAAGGGAAGGGTGCAGAGCTGCTGTGCTCTGGCTTTTCTGAGCTCGGAGCCTATTCGCTGGAAGGGGGAGGTAGAGCAGCTGTGAGGCTGCTGGAGGACAGAATTTGTGCTAAGGAAATGATTATGCTGAAGTTAAGAGTATGAATCCAAGTATTCAAAGACATTTACTCTTGATTTGTGGAGGGGTTAAGAACTGCTCAGCATCTGAAAATACCATTGACTTTATAACCCTAAATTTCTCTCTGAAATATTGCATGCAAAAGAAATATTTACAGTTCAATTCCCTACTCTCTTGAGTCTCTTTAATTCAAATGTTACTCCTGTTAGCAAGTTGTTGCTGTTTTAGTTGCCTGGATAGTGTTTACTGCCCATTAATGTTCATTGGCTGCTCATCAACTGCATCAGTACAAATTACTTTATTTTTGATGCTGGACTCTATCTAAACTCTGCTGTGCTTCTGCACTGATTAAGGGAGGCACTCAGAGCATAACAGTGAATCAGGAAGGAAAGAAACTGCACACTGAGGAAAATACGCTTTTCTTGAGTTACTACGTGGCTGTCGTGATTTCTGAGTTAACAGAATTTACTGACAATTAAGAATAAGATTAGTAGCAATAAACTTCATGCTGTCCCTCTAAAGAATTATCAGAAATATCTATCAGCTATTTTTTTATCATTCTTTCAGAGTAGTGTTTAGGGCGTGATCGTAAACAAAATACTTTGTTCAGGACCTGATTCAGCAGAATAGCAATTACGCTTCTGTGCCAGACCATCTTTGGCTACAGAAATCAATTTTTATGGGCTCCAGAGCCTCATGCAGGATTAAGAAACATGGATCCCATGGGCAGGGGCTCGGTTTTGTTGTTGTTAAATCAGGTCCTTAGAGTGAAAGGGATATGACTATATTAAATTAGAGAAAGAATTATGGAGAAGATATATTAAACCACAGACAAAAGATGATGGAAATGATGAAGTTACGGCTTGGAGAGTATGGAAGGAAGTACAGCATAGAGAAGAACAGCATAGAAAATATAGGTTTAAACTTTTGAAAATGAGTAATGATGTGTCAGCATGGGCATCACTGGTTCTCAAAATGGCAGTGAAAAAAAAATTGTAAATTGGTAGGTTTGGGAAATTTTTTTCTGCTGGAGAGTAATGAAAATTATTTTTTCCCATGCAGGCTATCTGAAAAAAAGAAGAGAATTTAACTAAGTAGTTCTATTGTCATACCAAGTACTTACTCTTTGCATTAATACCTCGCATCGGGTTTTGTGTCACAATCTCAGTGAAGTTACCTATAGTCTGTGACATTCCTTGTTCTTTTTTGCATTAAAGAACTGTATTGTAATCTCCTCGGCTGCCCAACATGGAGCTCAGGTTGATGGGAATTGGAGAAAAACTTCACAGAATAAAATGTGACAGTCTGTAACATACACAAGTTGCAAGCAACGTACAGTAATAACAAGTAAATGTTAACAAACAGAGCGAAAGAGAGACAGAGAAAAAGAGAGAGAAAATGTGAAGAACATGTAAAAGAATTAAGATTCCTAAATTACAACTCAGTTTTAGTTACCCCAATATTCTAAGGCCATTAAACCAAAAATCTTCATCAATTCTAGGTATCTTTATTAACGTTTCCTGATTTTTATATTACTGCATATTTTTGAAAGTTGTTATGAAGCTCTTCTGAGTAGTTATCACACTGATGGACTTTCCACTGTCCCAAGAGCAGAATTTAGTATGCTCCATGAATACGCAGAATCCTTCCGACCCAACCTACCTCTTCAACATTTACTCACCACCGTGTTGACCCGGGTCCCTCCAGGAAGCCGTGTCCCCCAGTAAAGGCACTCCAGTGACGGCGGTGACCGCCTCTCTCAGTACTAACTGGCCAACATAGTAACGTCACTCCCAGAGAATATCACCTTTGAGAGGTACTACTTTCTTGAAGTGAGGTAAGAGTATGTTGGCTGCCTACCTACTGGTACCACTAGAGCTCCAGTTCAGTAGATCCAGTGCTTCTTGCTATTACAGGCATTGGATAGGTGCGTACTGCAGTGCTGAGAGCTGCTGCTCCTGGAAGTGCTGCCTTGCAAAGAGCTCTGGAAGAGCTTCCTAGTTGTATCCTGACACTTCTGGGGTTTCACTTATACCCATCCTGGACTTCTGAGAGTCTCACTAACCCCATAACCTGTAGGGCGCAGTGGGTCACTGACAGGCCAGGTAGAGGTTGCAGGAAACCGTAGCCAGGTGAGTCACGCTACAATCTTCTATAACCGCTCTGACTGAGGAATACAGTATGATGATCTGTACAGTATGGAAGGTATCTGAGACATGGAGCATGGATGAATACAGAGAACAATGACAGCAGGAATGGTAGATTGCTTGTTATTTCAGCTTTGTGCTTATAAACAGACAAGCAAGTAGGCAAAAGGCTTGGAGAAGATTTCCAGCAAGTACCAAGTAAGAGGGATATAAACAAGTGGATGGGGCACAGAACTGGGACCTCACGCCCTAGATCCTTTTGTCCCTGACCCTTTGTAGTAGTGGGTAAGTCATCCTATCATCTAGTAGTACTGAAGCAGAGGTGTGCTTCTTGCACAGAGGTGCCTCTTGTTGTACCTGTCTGGCAAACACCAGTGAAACTCTAGCAGAAGGGAGAGTACCAAGAGTACCTCTTATCACAGGAAAGGATTCTGCACTGAACGGCATGGGAGCTGCAGTGGCTTGAGAAAGAGGATTTACCATATTTACATCTACCTTGTGCTGGAGGATTGGCACAGGTTGGCCCTATTTGGCTGGAGAGCTTGTATCTGTGTTTTCTCATCACTAAAAGTGCCTCGTGCTCATTAAGATATTAAGGCATGAAAAGTCCCAAGATTTATGATTTAGTTCTGCAATTGTTTTTCAGCTTAGTGCAGTCCTGCCCCTACACACACCCATCCCTGGCTGTGGCCAGAACACGGGGCTTTTTAAATTCTTATTTTTTTAATTTACATTTATAATGTCTCAGATAGTGCCAGAGAAAAGTGGGAAACTCGAAGCACTGTGACTGAATTCAGAGCTTCTCGGTTTTGTTTTCAAATGACTTGGTATAGAGGGTGTTATTTTTTATTCAATTCTAAAATAAACAAGCACCATAGTACAAGTGACACCCACCAATTGTGTGTCTACAGGAAATAACAGATGAATAATTGTACAACAAAGTATTACATTGTATTAGTTATAAATTCTGCTCTGTGTGTGATCCGCAGCTATGAGATTGCAGAAATGCCCCATGGGGCAGGGGACAAGGAATAGATTGAAACTCCTTTCACCTAACTGTAGGCACTTAACTGAGGATCTTAAGTTTGAGTTGCAGTCAGCTGAGATCACTTATGGAGAAAGCCTTCTCCAGAGGGCAATTCAGATCGTAAATGAGTGAATTACTCTCCAAGACTGCCTGACTTATTTTCCGGTATAAGGGGAACCTCAGGCAAATGCATCACAAGTTGGATGGGAAGAACTGAGCATTATTCCTTGCATTTTGAGCGGTTACAATTTCTACATTAGGTCCAGAGGATTCTGTCTTCAGTGACACTAAGATGCGATGATTACCTCATTCTGTATTTTGGAGTGATGAATTTGGGATTTTTAAAGGCTAGGAAGGCTAAGTATAGGGAGGAAAGAAAAAACATCTCCCTGTCACCTTTTCCACTGCCTTTGTAGTATTTTTTATGTCCAACACATCTAAACATGAAAGTCTTTTGAGCTGAAACACACAAACTCTTTGCTGTTACATTACTGTCTACTGTCCTTCTTACAGAGAGGGTCAAAGGTTTTATGACACTAAAATTAGACGAGATTTTGTTTTGTCAGTGTTCAAAGGCATTTGATCAGAGAATTTTGCTTCCCCGTGGATTGAAGGACCACCACAGTGACTACATACCTATGGCTTCAACAATGCTCTGCTATCCATAAAAGCCACTGAAGTTCCCGAGTACAGCAAAATGTTAGGCAGCATAATGGGCCTATGACAAGAACTGCCAAGAGTCCCCAGCTCCCACTGAGCGCTGGCACTAGAATTACAGTGCTCAGCACACTTCTGACGTTAGAACCGGTGTGTTGCACAAGGAATACAGGTTATTTAGGTTATGGTGACAGAAGGGATGAAAAATGAAGCCCTGAGAAAAGAGCTGCTCCTTCAGAAAGCATGAGTGATAAAGCTGAAACGGGTAATTCCACATTATTTCTTTAAAAGGAGATCAGCTCTCTCGCAGGAAATTGCACTGAAATAAAAGGCTCCTAATGTCACAGCTTGCTCCAGTTCATCTGACTATGGAGTGCCCTGGAGGCACCGTAATGATGTAGCTCCCCCTTGTCCGTGAGAGACTTGGATTGCTTTAACTGTTCCCACATAGGCATAGTCAAGGAGTGGGTTATGGAAAATTGGTGTTTGGGCCGGTAAGTAAAACAACCACAGAAATTTTTCTGAAGCTAGAGCTTGTATTAGTCATGACAGATGTTTTCCCTCTCCTCTTAGGCACCTGAATTCTAGTAATATTTCTTCCATATTTTACAGCTATGCAATGAGTAAAGAGTTTTGCCGTTAGTACACTGTAAAAAAGGCTGCACAATACATCTGTGTGAAGATATGGTATCCTTGAAGTATAGCTTAAGTGAAGTTACATGCAGAGGGCATCAGAGAGGTGAGAAATCTTTTCCTTTTGGCCATATTAAAGTCAATATAAACACTGTGTGTGCTGGTGTTGTAAATATATATACAAAACCAAGAAAAGGTTGGGGTAGATCTCTGAACAGACCCAAAATAACCCATCACCTGTGCTTGTGTATTATGGATACATTCTTAAGAGCATTGTTCTATGGCACCAGACAGTACTGTAGACATCAAATGAAGTTATGAATTCCACTCATATTCTAAATTCCTTTTACAGTGTTGGAAATGTCATTCACTCCTTCGTGCTGTGGCAACTTTGAGATGTAACCACGCAGTCAACCTATGCAGTCAACTTCAGGTAAGCACACAGCTCACTGAAGAGATGCTTATTCAGTTATGTCCAGCTAGTGGCTTTGCCACAGGCCTTCCAAGTCATCATGCTCAAATTAAGCTATGTGTCAAATGAAAATACTGGAGATGGCCTCCACTTTCTCTTTGCTGTCTACGTAGCCTGTTGGGTATTTGATTGTAATACAGCGATTGTCACATATGCGACAACGGTAAAATGAAGCCCTTGAATGAGGCCTGTAAACAGCACTGCAGCATGACAGGGTTTATAGTTTGACACGGTAATGCTGGAACTTGGTGGGTATATTTTTAGTGAGGGGACACCTGTTTCTCTATAGTCTGAGATACGCCTGGGTCAAGGAGTTTTAGTCAAACTCGTCAGGTGAGGTCTGCTCCTTTGTATCAGGCCCAGTTCCTCCAGGCACTATAGAAGCAGTATCTTGAGAACTAAACGGGCATCAGAAACTGCCTTGAAGATTTTTTGTATGGAGGAAATCTCTACTTTCATCACACTGCTGGTGAAGGCCTGCCTGCAGTGGTAGCTCTGCCATCCTCTACTCTGACGTGCCTTCCCTCCCCTTGTGCTGCTCTCCTAGCCACCCATTGACAGGATGGACGGCAGGAAGGGTTGCTGCAGAAAGGAGAAGCATGGTACGATCAAACTCTGGCATTCTTTATATCAAATTAAAAATCAAGTGCTGTTATTTAAAGATACCCTCCCACCAGGTGTAGATTAGCCCAGGACTGAGCTGCTGAGAGGGTTGGGGACAATTAAAACATTTAATTCAAACCTACCGGAATTTAAATTCAAACCGTCTTTGCTTTGCCTGCAAATGACCGTAGCATCATTGGCAGCTGCTGTGCAGCCTGTGGGCAGAATTCTGCTGTTCGCGTGGCTGTGCCAGGAAAGTGCTCCTCAGCCCGAGTGCGGGCACTGGGCCGTGGCTGTGCAGGGCTCTCACAGAGCCCCCTTGGACCTGTGGGGATGGAGCGAGAGCAGCTGTGAGCTGCTGACTCGGTGCGTGGGAGGGCTGGAGAGAGAGAGTTGTGTGTGGAACTGTTTCATACTCGGCACTGTTTTGTGAAGTGCTTAATCATTCCACCACACGTAATATATGGAATTAATAACTTCATGTGATGTCCTTCACACCTGAGCAGGTAAACAGGGTTTTTTTGAATAACGTATTAGATGTACATCGTATGACGTTGTTTCACCTCGACACTGTCACACTGAAGCTTTACAGTTAAAAATTACAAGAAATACCTTGGACAACTCAGGAATTATTTTAGAAATGCTAGACACCAGCCTGTGTTCCTGGTACAATGTTAGCTGGTTGTTTACAGTTAGGTGTTGTTAACCGATTCCGATATTTTTACAGTATGGGAAACATTCACTGCTTGCAAATCTGTTTTCCTGTAATATGCAGGCTACTTGGGAACAAGTCAGTGCCTATGAATGCTTCAGGTTACATAAGTAAACCTCAACATCCAAGGCAATGCGAATCTTGTTTTAACAGTTCGGTTCTGGTCTTACTATTTTTCACTTTTCTGTTGCACACATATAGATCTTGCCCTGTTAGGAAGCTAACAGATGCAGGCAGTATTTTTTGCTGCTAGTGGTGCATAATAATGATTAGAAAGAGAACTCCAGCGATAGTGTTACTGAGTCCATTTTGTTAGCTGAAGTATAAGTGTGCTTTGTTACTTCTTAAAATATATATGCTTGTATATGTATATAAAAATAGTCTCTCTTAATTATTGCAGAAATAGATAAGTTGCTGTTACTATCAATACTTCATGGATATTGTGGTAACAGCTGATTTTAGAGCGCTGATAGTGGCAAAACAGTTCCACATTGAACCAAAATTACACGTATTCTCAGGATACCAGTGTGGAATTGCACTGAACTCGTAGAGTTCTTAGTCCTCTAGTTCCCAGAGAGGACCAGGGTAGGTAGTGGAAGGAACTTTATAGAGCAAGGGGTTTCTGAGAAGAAAGTCACTCTGCAACCGACTGCTAATGTACTCAAGAGTCTGTCATCTCTTGCGCGTTACAACTGGGTAGTTGGCATACTGTGCACAGTGGGAGACACGCAGTATTGTTTGTGCCCTCTTGATACCTGATGCCACAAAGACATCGGCTTAGGAGGAAGTTTGCTGCTTGGGTATGAGCTGTGATAAGCATTTGCAACCTGAGGGGAATGGATGATAAAACCATACGCTTATGCGCCAAAGATACAATAGGAAAGAGACAGTCTATCGGTCACGTGAATTGTGATTGGCCTGTTGCAATGGAATAGCCTTGAACAAAACGAAAAAAGCAGCTCTTTACCTTTTGAATGGATTTTACATAGTCGCACAAAAGGGAAAAGAAATAAGAAAAGAGAGAAGAGGATAGAAAAGAAGGAGAAAGATTCCCACCAGCTCTTCCCCTCCAAAATTAGCATTGGCATTGGTGAAGTCACACACAAAGGAAAGTCTGACTTCCTTTGTGCCTCTCACAATGACATCAACATGCATGGCTATGAGATGACGGGAGAATACCTCACTCACAATGAGTAACAAATCAGAATTTTCTTCAAAGCAAAAAAATGATAACACAAGACCATCATAGGTATATGCTAGCTTTTTCAAAACATCTCTTTTTGACTAGATGTCAGTAAAAATCACTTGACTGGCGAACTGTTCTACCCAATACAACACAGGGGAGTATTCTGAATAGGCTGAAGAAGGTCTACTATGCGACTTGGCTGGAACATCTGCCAACAATGAAGTTGGCTTTGTTTTCAACATAGTTATCTCCTTTGAAATTGCTCCATAGAATAAATAGTGATATTCCATGGGTAGAGGTAGATTATGGGGTTTAAATAATCAAATTGGAGCCCTGTAACTTTATGTGCTATAGGAGGATTCTCATAAAACTGAGACATTCCCATAATTAACCACTAGCCATGGGATATTATAATATATTCCATGGTGACTAGTATTTTTTCCATTTCCCTCCCCCCTCCCAGCAGAATTAGTGTGATTAATTTTGCTCTGGTTTCACCTATTGCTAACATGAATCAGGATAATTAAAAATAAGAATACCATATTACGAGGCAATCGCTGTTTAGGCCAAACTGGCCAGTAATGACCAGTCAGACCTTTCCCGGTCAGCCTTTGCTTCTAGAAGGTTGAAAGAGCTGTAACTCACCAACCCATACTTGCAAAAGGAGCATGTTTTAGAAAACGTGGTTCAAAACTCATCCTTCTAAATGCTAAATTCTAGTGGAATATTATAGAATAGATTGATTTGCATGCCATGGAATAAACATCCTTACATCTAGTCTTGTCTCAGAGTGAGTCATTTTGCATTAGTGTCAAGAATTTGAGCTGTTGTTCTACTTTGCAGTTAATCATCAGAAAGAGACGGGATTGTCTCATGAATATGCATGATGGTATAGTTGTCCCTTCAACTTACTAGGCACCTAGTTTCTGTAATGAGATGTACAATATCTGCCATTTAAAACAGCTGAAAGGTCCCAAATGGGAACAAATGAGAAAGCATCTGGCTGTTTCGAATTCCAGCCCTGTTTTGTCAGAAAACTCTGTAATTGCTGAGTACTTGGCTCCTACTCTGCTCTGTAAAGCATTCAGCTCTCAGGAGCCTCTGAGATGCATTACACAGTCCAGCAACATAGCTGTAGAACTCTCAAATTTCTTCCACTAGATGTAACAGCTCTTCAAAATATCTTGAGACTTGTATGCCCTTAACCAGGACCAAAGTTTGGGCTCCTAGAGCGTGCTCTCATCCTTAGTTTTGCTGATCAGCCTCCACTGTACCATTTGTCCCTGCAACCTAGACTTCACACATAGTATTCACTGTGTGATGGTGGGACTAGAATGGATCAATGTGCTACCCATTGCTCTAAGAAAGCAGTCTGGCTGAATCTTAAATCACTACGTGGGATGGAGGTTAACGGTCAGATGGACATTCCTCTAAGAGGTTTCCTACCTGCTCTGTTAATTTCTAAAATTTCTTCTTGGGCCAGTGGGCAAGTGTCGCTCTGAGTACTGTGGTGTGGAGAGTTTACGACAGATTTACAATAATTGGGGGATCCCAGCTGGGGTGGCCTCGGGATATGCTTCTTTTTTTTCTTTGGTAGCTTCTGCTTAGCCATAGCTAAGGAGTAATACATTCCGAAATTGTTCACAATGACAGGGACAGGCATGGCAATGGTCAGCACACCGGCGAGAGCGCAGAGGGCCCCCACCAGCATGCCTGACCAAGTCTGAGGATACATGTCTCCGTAGCCCAGGGTCGTCATGGTGACAACAGCCCACCAAAAGCCGATGGGGATATTTTTAAAGTGTGTGTGTTCACTGGCACTAGGGTCATTTGGTTTAGCACCTATTCTCTCGGCATAATAGATCATCGTGGCAAAGATTAAGACGCCCAATGCCAAAAATATGATGAGCAGCAAGAATTCGTTTGTGCTGGCGCGGAGAGTGTGTCCCAAGACCCGCAACCCAACGAAGTGGCGGGTCAGCTTGAAAATTCGCAGGATTCGCACGAAACGGACTACGCGGAGGAAGCCCAGGACATCCTTAGCAGCTTTGGAAGACAGGCCACTGAGTCCAACCTCTAGATAGAAAGGCAGTATGGCCACAAAGTCAATGATGTTCAAAGAGTTTTTGATAAATTCCACCTTGTTGGGGCAGAAAGTGACTCTCATCAAGAACTCAAATGTAAACCAGACCACACAGACACCTTCGATGTAGGTGAGAAAGGCTTCAGTCTCTGCTTCCCTGTAGTGCCGCACCTGGGTGTCATTCCCGATGAATTCAGTTTCTGTCTTGTTCACAATGGGGTTAAATCTCTCATGGGTCTCGAGGCAGAAGGTGGTGATGGAGACCAGAATGAAGAAGAGGGAGGCAAATGCAACATACTGTGGAAAGAAAGAGATGAGAGCAATGTTAAACAATAGGTTAAGTACAAGGGCTTTGATACTGAAACACCAGGAGAGACGAGAGCTGTATTAAAACTAAAGCTAAAGCTAAACCTTCTTCCTGCGGGCTTAAGATGCCAAGTCTCACTGGCAAAGACAGCATAACATTCGAACTTGGAGGGACAGCGGTAAGTAGCAGTCCCCAAATCAATGAGTGTTTATCTTAGGATTATTTGCCTTTTCTGCTTCAGCTCCTGCTTTTCATAGTCATAAAATAGTTTGGGTTGGCAGGGGTCTTTCAAACTCATCTCGTCCAACCCCCCTGCAGGGAGCAGGGCCATCTGCAACCAGAGCAGGCTGCTCAGAGCCCCCAACAACCTCCCCTGCAATGGGGACAGGGATGGGGCAGCGACCTCCCCTCGGGGCAACCTGGGCCAGGCTCTCACCCCCCTCAGGGTAAAACATTTCTTCCTTCTCTCTGGTCTGATTCTCCCTTCTTTTAGTTTCTTTTAGTTTAGAACTATCACTCCTTGTCCTATTGCAACAGGCCCTGCTCAAAAGTGTATTCCCATCTTTCTGACAGGCCCGTTTAAGTCCTGCAAGGCCCCCAGAAGGTCTCCCTGGAGCCTTCTCTTCTCCAGGCTGAATAACCTTTTTCGGCTTTTCTCAGGCTTTCCTCAGCCTAAAGGAAATCTCTTGGTTGTATTCCAAGATAATTGAGGGGTAAGGTCAGGCCAAAATTCACAACTCTTGTAACCACAGTACCTCTGCTCAATCCGCTAATCAATTAAGTAGTTTGCCTATATCTAAGAAGTCTTTTTGTGTGTCGTAGGGGTACAGTAATTTGGTAAAGTGGTACTTTTTCCATTTCATTGCCTACATCTGTTATCTTCCTGTTTGTCTTGTGTGTCACCTCGACGAGAGATGTCATATAAGATAGTATTCCACTGTTACATGAGCAACTGTGGTATTTAAAATATTATTCAAATATTTTTCTAGTGTCCTGTTATTCATAATGTCCCTTTTTCAGCAGTATAACCAAAACAGGGGTTAAAAAGGGCTAGTTTATTCTAATTGTCTGTTGCCAGTAAATGCAGTGCAATAATCTAAAAGAAATTGCTGCCAGAGGAATAGACCAGTTAAAAATAACCTATGCTTCAAGCTACCAAAACTCTCATGTAATCAAGAAGTTCCTTCTGTCTGCTTTCCTGGGTAGACATAGTGCAGAATTACCCTTGACCTTCCATCCTAGCAAACAGGACAAAAGCAAGGATTTGCTGCAGTTTGAGATGAACCATTTAATAAAATACAGAGAAAGTGGCAGAGAATAAAATCACAGAATCGTTTAGGTTGGAAGGGCCCTCTGGAGGTCATTTGGGACAACTTCAAAGCTGGACCAGGTCGCTCAGGGTCTTGTTCCATCTAGATCTGAATATCTCCAAGGTTGGAGATCTCACAGTCTCTCTGGGCAGCCTGTGCCAGTGTTTGGGCAGTAAGAGCAAATAAGGTTGAAAGGACAAAGAAGCAAACAGGCTTTTCTGCTTTTGAAGTGCAACCTTGTTCTCAAAGAGGTCCACACCTGGCTGTTGTCACGGAGTCAAAAATCCCAGTACCTTCAGGCTATCATAGCCTCATTACGCAGGGATCTAATATACGTGGTGATATGTGCTAAAATCTGTGTCTAATATAAATAGTTGTCTGGAAGATAAACAATCTGGAGGTTAGGGAAACTGAGAAGCAGGACTTGCAGGTATCTTTTTATCAGATTCTCCTGGTAAACAGGGAAATTTCTCCATGCACAGTTTCTCCACCTTTAAAATAGGTTAAAAAAAAAATACCAGCTGGTGTTTGTCATGTGCTTTGTGATCCTAGATAAATGGGTACAGGTTCTATATGCTTTCATTTTAATGTTACTGACTTTGATATATCAACAATCTCCCTGAAAAATAAATTGGAGAATCTTTTAAATGGTTGAAATCAGTTTAAGGTATGATACTGCAAAC
Organism: Todus mexicanus; assembly: GCA_013389965.1. Taxonomy (NCBI): domain Eukaryota; kingdom Metazoa; phylum Chordata; class Aves; order Coraciiformes; family Todidae; genus Todus; species Todus mexicanus. Next base: position 24,542 of record WEIS01025221.1, on the reverse strand, counting down.
ACTCAGAGCTTGATTAAGTAAATTGTCTGAGTAAAATGAGAAGCAAAAAGCATCTCGAACCAAGAACTCATGAAAGTGTTCCTAGCAGCCCCAGCATGGCTGCTCTCTTTCAGCCTGGAGCAGATTTTTACTGCCCTGAGAATTCAAGCTGCAGACGGAAATGCTGACACTTCCCTAAGTCAGGTAGCACTAAGATAAGACGCAGAGAGGGGAATAAGCCTATTTTGCATTTTAAGGGGTCTGTGAAGATGGCCCCTTTCTTTATGCTGACTCAAAATGCAATTCTCCTCTTGGCGTATGTGAAGATTTCTCCTGAGTGAGTTTTTCCTGCTTAGGACAACCTTCAGGCTGACCTTGTACAACAAATAGCTTGAAAAGTGATATTTTGCTGTAGTAGAGGGAAGAAATAACCAATTATGACAGGAGAGTTAAGTTCTCTACCATGGTACATGCTGGCAGCGTAACCAGCAGAGAGCACCACCCCCATGATCTCTCTTGCCATTAGCCCTTATGTGTGCACGCCTTGGCTTCAGAGGGGAATTGAGAACGTTTAGTCCCCAGTTCAGCAGAGCGGGAAGTGCTTGCTAAATGTGTGAGGTGTTTGCTTCCATCTCTCTTTCTCTCTATCAACATCCAGAGCCCTTTCCCTGGGTATGTTCTTGCCTGCTTTGAAGCTGTGGAAGTGTGGGTCTGCTTTCAAGATTTCATAAAACCGTTCTGAGCAGTGGTATTGACGGGAAGAATCCCACTTTTTCTTCTCCATTTGTTTTTCTCTGTTGAGTTACTATCTAATCCTAAAACCTGTTTTATATTTGGGAAGTAAAAATGCTCCTTAGTCATTCCACACTTCAATATTGAAAGGCCCTTGTTTTTTGTTTTGAAAGGAAGTCTGCACAGACTGAAAGGAGAAGTCAGTGGAGAACAGCTTTTTAAGAAAGGTCCCATTACAGTTCCCAGTTCCTTGGAAGATCCAAAGAAGTGCAGAAATGCCTGAGGATCAGGCCTGGCAGTTTGTTCACTGACACCCATCTCTGATAGATTTACCACCTGCAGCACCCTCCTCTTTTTTT